>APFE030204503.1:50208-73276 GCA_000404065.3 Pinus taeda
GGAGTCTGAAAAGGAGCAAAATGGACTTCTCTGGAGATCTAGGCAGAGAGGATTACCAAACCAATCGCAAAACTGCAGAATACTTTTTACGGTATGGCAATAAATCTTCCTGAATGCTGTGTTCGGTGCATTTCGATTGATAGGGCGGCAGACACAGCTTCCTAAGGATAAAGGATGCAACCTATTGTGGTCTCCCAATATATACTCGACGGTACGTGGGAGCACAATTCCGTACTGGCACTTGCCATCTCAGAGTGGAGGAATCACCCAACCAACACTGAAAGCAATAGTTACCAGGTTTTACGACGCCATAATACGTCTCTAGCCTAAACCTCTAGATGTTGTGCGTTAAGTTCAAAGCGTTGTTAAATTCATTGAATTTATTTTAAGTTGATCTTGCTTAACAATTTGGCTTTCAGGTTCACCACGTGATGTATATATAATTCCTAAAATGCAATCTAAGATGAGAAACAAACGTTTGATTTTCTTTCAGCAATGAAAATCCTAGCTACTAAAGGGAAGAAACTCAAGAATCTTTTCTTCACAGAGCACAAAGCACACGCTAAATGCACAGTCCTAAATCAAGCCAAGAAATCAAAAATGCAAATGCACATGCATGTATTTATTTTCAGCCTTCTCAATGTGTGAATGACGTTAAGAAAGCAATGTGCAAAACATAATTACTTTTAAAGCGACAGTAGTCAACAAAATTATTTTTCGAAACGAAGTGAAAACAAGAGAGACACTTTGCGATTTTGAAATGGAAATTGCTTTTCGACACTTTAAAACTACTAATTCAAATCCTATGCAACAATAACTGTATAATCTACTATCACTAACAATTGAATTGCTTCCTAAAACTGAAAACGGTAGCTACGACACTTTCAGATCTAGAGATGACAATTTGACTATGCTACTTTTTGCAAAAGAGAACTAAAAACGACGGACAATACATAAAAACATTTATAGTTATTTGCACTAAGGAGGTTGAATAATACAAGATAAGGGGGTTTTCACAGAAGTACACTGACTACAGACAACAAAACTCTTGAATAGGACTGAAAACAGTGAGAAAAATCCACAGTCTGAGGGTAAAGTTAACCCTCCCTGACCATTGCACCTGTTACATAGTGAACTCAGTATGCAACGCACCTACTGCACTCGGGAAGTGCGATGCATACAAACTCCCTTGAAGGCAGGGTGCGATGGTAGTAGTGTGAGACTTTGAACGGGATTTCACTCATAGTTTGCAATCTAGTTCAGGTGTTTAGGCCAAATAAGTAAAGATCAGTGTATGTAAAACACAGGGGTGATCTAAGAGGTTAATAGAGCCACCACTTAGGGAAATTAGATTGCTTGTAGATCTATTGTTTAATTCATAAACAAAACTCGGAGATAGACTGAAGCAGCATTTATCTACTTTGCATTTGTATAACAAATGTAGTTTGAAGGCTAGCTGGCTTGACTTCAAGCTCCATCTGTAAGTTTATAAAAGAAACAAGGATATATAGGCTAACAAGTAATCTAGTCGCTCCCCAGTGGAGTCGCCATTTTGTTATCCGAGAATAGTGTCCACTCAAATGCTGCTATTCCCACTAAGATGGGTGGCTATCTTAGAAACAAACAATCAAAGTCTACTATTGTTCCCTTTTATGAAAATATACGAGAGGAGGACCAAGAAGACCAACCTGAGTCTTGCGTTTGATTTCCTCTCCTTCTTGATAGAGCTTCGCCACTTCTTATTTGTCTACTCAGCTTCAAAAGAACCTGTGGAATGACAACAACATACTACTATCCAAGAAACAAGGATCTAAATCCATAAATAATACAGGATCAGATGTGTATTAACCATATACATGCATATATAAACAAGTACACAAGAATATGGAAGGAAATAAGAATAGCTTTATTAAGATAAAAAGTAGCAAGAGGATTACAACCATGTGCTCATCATCCTCCAGCTAGGAAGCCCTTCTTCACCTCAAGCAAAGCTTAGATCACCCAACACTATGAATGTACACGAGAAAACCAACAGCACTTCTCTATAAGATACAAAATTCTAGCCTCTGGATCTCTATGTTGAGGGATCCATATATAGATGATTACAGAGAGGTGAGTCATCTTCTGGGATCTTGATTAGTGTCCTCTCTCTGATAGTTCCTGCTTCCACTTGGAGAATGATGATCTCTTGCTCATCCCTGGTCGAAAATAGAGGGGCAAGTGTCAGAGGGGAAGCTTCTGGAAGATTCCATGATCTTCCACCTCGCATTTTTGTCCCTGCCATTTGTCCATTCCCGACCAGCGCACCCTACAGAGGAGAAAATCAGTATGCATCGCACCTTGGACACTGGGAAGGTGATATGCATCACACCCTATGCATTGAGCTTTCAGTATGGTCCAGTTTTGACCATTTATGAGCAGTTTTCAGGGGAGAACTTCTGGGAGATGATGTAATTAGTTGACCTTGTTCCTTTAGGGAGTGAAGCAACACTTTTAGGGACTTAGGAGACCTCAGTTTATGGACATTTATGATTGGGGTTGAAGTGCCCAAAAATGTCTATAACAAGGTGGTGAAATTCTAGGTTGCAAATGAATAGCATAGTCATGATCTCAGGTATGCAGAAGACCCTTATGCATATCTCTAAATACCTTATACTTATTGTTGATATTGTTTGGAGAAATACTTGAGAAAAGTAATTGTATCTATATGTTTAAACATTTAATGAAAAAAGTGTGCAATTACACCTTGGTGACCCTTTTTTAGAAATTTTGTCATGCTATTAGAGCTTATCACTTTATTGGGTTTCCGTTGGATACATCAAAGCTCAATTTTCTTTCCTTCGAAGGAAAATCTTATAAAAAGATCTTGAAAATCAAAGTTGATTTTACACAATAAGTGTAACCATTGGACCCATAATACAATACGAACACCCGCCATTTAGATTGCAATCATGGAACTATCCAAAAAATACTTCCCCATATTCAACTTGATACTATAAAACTTCCATAAACAATTTATGGCATCTACATTTGCAATAATTACTTGAAAGTTTTGTGTTAGATTTATAAAGAAATTAATATTTATTTCAAATTTATATTTGATGAAGTTATGGGTTCTACCTGAATCAATCAATTAAACATTACCTTCTTTTCTTTTTGATATATCCTTCTATCTTTACGGTTTTTGGAGTATTGATGTTGGCCAATGCATGAAAATATATTATTGGAGTACTTAGTCTCTTCCAACTCTAGATCTTGTAATAGTTCCACTTCTTGATCTTTATGGTCTATGTAGAATAATTTCTTCTCACTACATTTATGCCACTTACTATACTTGCTATGATAGTTGAATCATAGTTCATTTCCTCTTCTTTGATCCATTTGTTAAGGAGTCAACATTGTTAGCTTAGGAGTGGGAGCATGATTTTCTTTATAGTTATTAGTGTCTAATTTTATAGTGACCACATTTTCACTTTCAAGTTTCCTTTCCATATTGAAAGCATGTTGTATATATTTCAGTTAAAAGATACACACCTCATGTCAGATTACTTCCTTCAAAGTTCCCATAAATAGGCCTAACAAATTATCCTCGAAAATATTCTTTACCCGAAGACTCATTTTTTGGAATTGTTGAATGTGCTTTGTAAGTGGACCCTTTTTTCAAATATTTATCAATTGACTAAAGAATGTATTTCTCTTAATATCCCCTTAGATGCTTTCAAATTCTTTGTAAAAATGTATCAATATATAACATAATCCCTTTTTATTTCAAAAATTCGTTGATACCATACATGTTGGTCTTCTCCCAAAAAATTGGATGAAGTATTAACTTTTGTAAGGTTGTCATTTGGTTTAGATCAAAGTATTGCTCCATCTGAAATATCCATGTTATAGGATCATTTCCATCAAAATTCCACATATAGATATTCATAACATAGTAATTCCTTAGTGCTTTAATAATACATATCTTGGATTGAAAATTAATGATTATGGTTATGTGATTCAATATTTGTGCTCTCCAATTATAGGTGATTCAGTTACACCACAATGGTTTACCTTATTTTCATGATTTCCTTGGATCTCAATATTCCTTTTAGGAATCCTCTCTAAGAGAAGACCTTTCATGGAATTCATATTTTTTTGCATCTGGTCCATAATTTATCTTTTAAGTTTTTCTAGAGAACCTAATAAATCCACCTTTTCCAACATATTACTATCCATTTAATCAACTTTCTTCTCTAATTGGGAGAACCGAAATTCTAAATATTCACTTTCTTTATGAGTCCAAGATGACCTTTAAAGACATTTAATTGGTGTAGTAGCTTTCTTTTGAGGCATATTGGAAAATAATAATAATTCTTCTCTTTATCACAAATTCTACTCACTAAAAAAAATTAATCTTCTAATCAAAAGTTTGATCTCTTGTAATTTAAGTGCCTTTGAAACCTTAATTTGGAGAATATCATAATGATTGAACTTCACCTTGATATATATTTTAGATTTGACCCCTCTGAAATTTGAAACAATGATCTGTGATACTTTGATATCTATTCTCTGCAATTTCATAGGTTTGACCAGAATTTGACGTTCCAAGTGAAATTTATGGTAACTTTCCCACATTTGTTCATTCTTGGCCTCTTCCCCTTACCAAAGTTGTTTAGCATGATACATGCCTAATTCTTCAAATAAAATTCTAAAATTTGTACCTAAGATACTTTTATATGTATCCTAAAATGCTTAAATATTCCACAATTTTAAAAGTCCCATAAAAGAAGTTCTAGCAAAAATACCAAAGTTGACTTTTTTGAAATTGATTTTAGGATCCTTCACAAACCCTAACTTCCATAGAGTACATATCTAAAAGTATTTGAGAACCAAACTATAAAATTGAATAACAGTTATCCTCAATATGATTGAAATTTCATTGTCTGAAACCTCCAGTAAATAAAGTTTATTGAAAATTCCAAATTGGCATGTTTGAAATTGATTTTAGCAACATTCAAGAACCCTAAGTTCCCTAGAGCATGGTCAAACATTGTAAACGAGTTCAACCGTAATCAACTAGGCTCAAACAAGATCAATTATAGTCAACCATGATCACCCATGGTTAGCCATGTTTAACCATGGTTAAACATAGTCAACATGCTCATCTGATATCAAGCATAAACAACCATATCCAACATGGTCAACCATGATGAACTTGGTTAAATGATGCTTCGCCATGGTCAACATGGCTAACATAATTAGCCATGGTAAAATGTTATTGGGTGGTCTAAATGGTTAACCATAAACAACCAAGGTCTATCTCAATGAACCATGATCAACCTTGTCAACCATGATCAACCTTGTCAACCCTCTTCAACCATTATTGTAACATTAATGTAACATCAACCATTGTCAACTATGGTGAACATTAATATAATGTGAATGTAACAGTGTAATAATCATTAAAATTAATGTAGCATTGTTAGATTAATATAACATAAATACATTGTTACATTAATGGTTGACCAAAGTCAACATTAATAAAATCACTTCAATCTCTTCAACCATGTGGTTGATGTATGCTAATATGTGACATTTTCCACCTTTTATATGCCTTCATATAAAAATGACATTGATTGGTGTATATCAAATACATTTATTAATATGGTTATGATAATGATACATGAGATATAAAACGAGAGTGTAGTTTGTGAATTCTATAATCGTTCCAAAATTTGATGATCCTCAATCAAGTGTAAGAAATATTTGAAATCTACAAGTTACATATGTTATAAAATAATTAAATTGTGTAAAGTTTAGTGTCTGTCAAGTATTAGGTTAAAATCTTATAAAAAAATATTATGTTGATAACAAGAATCTACTAACCATCTTAACACTAGATATATCATATGTTGTTTATTTTATAAATAAAATAAATATACACTGATAATATTTTATAAGTAAGCATCATCAAGATGAAAAGAAAATGACTTCACTTCCCTTGAGTGTTAAATGATAAAATATGCCTAGAAAACAATAAGCACAGAGTGGAACAATATTACTAATATTATATCCTTTTTCTTGTTGAACTTGGTTTTTCTTCACTAAAATAAAAATTGCATTAAGTAACAATGGTCCAATGTTGATGAATGTAAAGTAGTGTCGTGTATAAAATATTGGTTCAAGTGCCTGGTTTCCCCTGTCTAGATGGTCTAGCTACTCATTTTTGTTTTTTGAGGAGATGGTGTTAGTAGATCCTCTATTGCAGGAATTCTCTCTTGGGTTGGAGGAACTGATAGAGGTGATAGTTCTTGAGGAGGTGAATGTGAAATTACCATTCAAAAAGCCAACAACCATGGTCTTTGAGGTTAGAAGTGCGAAGTTGGGTGTGTAGGGGAATATAGACAAGGGTTCTCTGCATGTAGACATTGTCACGTTTTTTTCAAGGAAGAATAAAAATACCCAAAGGCATAAGGAAATTCAACTTGGAAGAGCATTGGGAGGAGGTGAGTAGACTAAAAAAAAAAGGTTTAGTGGATAGGTGGGAATTCGGTTGAATGACTAGTGAACAAATGAAGGGTGGGTTGAGTCTTGGTGGTTTTTTATTCTAAGATATAGACTGAGGGTGAGAACACTTCTAAATGGTTGGTGTGCTTTCAATTCATGAGTTCTTATGATGTTGCTCATGTTGTAAATGGTTGGTGTGCTTTCACTTCATGAGTTCTTATGATGTTGCCCTGTGTTGCTTCCCCATGGGTTAAAGGTAGAGGCTACTTTTCATTACAATGGTGGAAGTTAGGCTTTGATCCTATAAAGGACATGTCTCAGTGTAACATCATTTGGGTTAAACTTCCAGGATTATCGTTGGAGCTATGGACTAAGGAGGCCATTTCTGCCATTGCTAACAAAATTGGCAAATTCTATTTCCTAGAGGAAGGTAGTTTAGGTAGCCTCGATAAGAAGATGGTGTAGGTTCTAGTTGAAATGAATTTTACGGGGGTTCTTCTGGAAGATCTTGATCTTTGCTAGGGGTCGTGTTCTCACAGACAAGTAATCAACTCTTACAGGGTTCATTTTCAGTTCTTATGTTTCCATGTGACTGGAGACCTCATGATAGAGTACCTTGGTAGACATGCATGGGGTCGCTAGAGAATTAATAGGCTTGGAGGACATCATGTGCATTCTAAAGGTGGTGCGGGGAGGGTGGATCAATAGGATGATGGTTTGGTACATCCTCCAAATCCAATTGAGAGTTTAATTTCTTCTCATAAATTTGATGGTGAAAATTCACAAATTGTTGATGTTGTGTCTGTTACAGGGGATACGATTTTTCCCTCTACTCAACACACCAATCCTATTTTGAAATATGCCAATTTTGGCACCAATCGACCATTGTCTACAATATTAGGCCCCCTTGAGAGGCCAGAACATCCGAATCTTATTCGAAATGTGACTTCTCTTGAAAATATGGAAGAGGTACGAATAACAGACGAAAAAATTAGGAAGGAGAAATACTTATCCTCTCCTATAAAATTCAGGGATCCATTGAGATGCATCGTTTTTCCATTCTCGAAAGATGAGGAATTAGAGGAATTGGCATGGGAATCTTTGAGTGGTTTGGAACCACTCACCCTTCATAAATACTTCTTTTCAGACGAGGACGTGTTTGTGGCTCCCGAGTTTCAGAAGAATGCTACCACTAAGAGAAAATGGGACATCAAATGTAAGAAAATCACAAATTGTTGTATGGTCCCTTCAAACCTTTCAGTTAATTTTCAAGATTCGTCGGAGGGTCATTTACCACCTTTTAGTGAGCTTTCTTACTTTAAGGTTGGACATTTGGATGTAGCTCTTTTTGGGTCTCATGTCCTTAGAGGGGAGACACCTATGGAAGACTCCCCATAATGATTATTATATCCCTGAATGTTCAGGGTTTGGTATCGACCCCCAAAAGATGATCCCTTGAAAGAGTTATTGGTATTTACAACCCTAACAGTGTTCTATTCAAAGAAACCATGACTAGCAAGGAGAAGGTCTTTGATTTTGTGATGCAAATTTGTTCTCTCTGGCAAGTGTGTGGGACCAATGCCTTTGGTTTCTAGGGAGGTGAGGCCGCAATGTGGAACACAAATGTTCTTAAATAAAGTCTTACAAATATGTTGTTAGTTTACTATTAACAGGTGTCTAGATAGGTTCTTCAATATGTCTTTGGATAATTAGTGTATATGCGCCTTACACGGATAGAAAGGGATATTCAGACTGAGTTGATGGCATTGACATTCTTGACCTAAGCTCATTGATCGTGGAAAGAGAATTTAATCTTACTATGGAGACAACTGTGTTCTAGGGTACTCAATGCAGGAGATATCCATTGGGTCTATATTTCAAGGACTTTTTCTATCATAAATCATTAAAGGATATCCAAGTTGATCATGTTGGCCCAACATGGAAGAATGGTTGTTGGGATTCACAACGTATTTTGAAAAGATTGGATAGATTCCTTGTCAATGATGGTATAGCTTGTTGCCTTCAAAAATTATGCTCTTGGATCCTCCCATCCTTCATTTATGATAATTTGCCTATTTTTTTGGAATGGACAGGGGAATTTAAGAGGCAGGATTTCCCTTTTAAATTTAACCACTTTTGTCTAAAGTAGAATGATTTTATAACTTTGGTTCGTGATTCTAGCATTAAGGCAAGAGCAGAACATCGGCTTATGAATATTGATTTTGTATATCACAAGTTGAAAATTATAAAAGAAAAGTTTAAAAAATCGGCCATGTAAAAGAAGAAAGAGATGTTGAGGGAATTGATATGGATCGACAAACCGATGAAGCTCTTAGAAGACCCTCAGGATAGGACATACTTTCCTCAATTCACCAAAATATCACTTCTTGAATTGGAGACATGCAAATGCCATATTATGAACAGACAAGTGTAGGAATGGAAGAAAAGAGTATGTCGATGTGGGTGGAAGAAGGTGACAAAAATAATGGTGAATACAAAAGAAAAAAAGAAAAAGAAAAAAACTCTATTTGGAGTATTAGGAACAAAGAAAGTTTCCTTTTAAGATCACAAGCAGAAATTCAGAGGGAAGTTATTTATTAGTTTAGTAACCTTTACAGAGAAAAAGAAGAGATTCCTTTTCCCAAACAGAGGGAATTATGCAATCTAATCCCTATCATGGGTGATGAGGAGGACTTAGATCTCATGGTGATACCGGTCACAAAGGATGAGGTTCTTGCAGTCCTAAAAGAATTGGAAAGAGGTAAGAGTCCTTGACCTGATCGCTGGTTCGTGGAATTATTTATTCACTTCCAGGACATTATGCTTGATGAACTTACAAATTTGGTAGAGGAGTCTCAGAGGTTATGTTGTGTATTAGGTGCGATGAATAAAACATTCATAGCACTTATATCTATGGTATTAAATCCCTCTTTCTTATCAAAATTTCATCCTATGTCATTGTGCAATACGATCTATAAGTTGATATCTAAGACCATAGCAAATTGGATCAAGCCATCGTTGTCCAAGTTCATCTCTTCTAAATAATTTAGCTTTCTATAATATCAATAGATCCACGATATTGTTGCCATTGCACAAGAATGTATTCATTACATTAAGACTTGTCAAATTGAAGCTTTCTTAATGAGGATTTATCTTATTAAAGCCCATGACTGTTTCAACTAGGAATTCTTGAGGATGATCCTTATTAAGATTAGTCTTGGTGCTCAAATGATGGATTCGATCATGTCTTGCATTTCATATGTTAATTTCACAGTTATCATCAATGACCTCCCCATATATTTCTTCAAGGCATCTCAAGGTCTTAGACAAGTTTGTTCCCTATCTCTCCTCTTGTTCATATTGGTGATTGATGCACTAAGTAGAAGGATTTCAAATGCACGTGAAGGGGGTATCATTATAGGTTACAGGCTTACTGGTGGCATTTCCCTTACACACTTAATGTTTGTGGATGATATGCTTGCAATTGGGAAGGCAAATTTTAGAGAATGGAAGGACCTTTTCAAGATTATTAAATATTTCGAGGAATTTTCGTGGCTGTTAATGAACAAGGATAAGTCAGTCCCGATATCAATAGACAGTGATGAGGAATTAATGAAGGAGATTGCATCCATGTTTGGTGTCTAGTCAATATATTTAGATCGAGCATTTAAGTACCTCAGTTTCTTCTTTAAGCCAAATAGATATGAAAACAAAGATTGGGATCGGTTAACTCATAAATTTGAGAAGAAGCTACATTTTTTATTACATAAGTGGTTATCACTAGGAGGTAGACTCATTTTGATCAAGTCTGCTTTACAATGTATCTCCATATATTGGATCCATATCTTTAAATTGTCGAAGGGTATTGTAAACAGGATCAACTCCATCGTCTCACATTTTCTATGGATTGGTACTAGTTCTGATAGGAAAATCCACCTTATCCAAAAGGAGGTGTTGCTTGGATATGTATATGAAGGTGGATGGGACTTCAAAGATACAAAATGTTTTAATATGGCCTTATTGCTCAAAATTGTTTGGAGGGAAGTGTGCGGTAATGGATTATGGCATCAGATAATTAAAGTTAAATACCTTAAAAGTACTAAATTGTATAGACGGATAAGAAAGCGAGATCCTAATCCTAAGGTGGTTTCAGAGTCATGGAGATGCATGTTGGAAACTAAACACTGGTTCCTTGGCAACTTGAGATGGGAGATTGACTCTCGATTCGAAGCTTTCTTAGGAGTGGAAAGTAACCATATTCTATCTTTCTCCCTCATTTCCTTTTTACATGAATTGGGTATTTATGTTCTTAAGGATATAGCTAGCACGCTCGAGACTATTCCGCATTCAACCTTTTGGAAAGATGTCGAGGATCTTGTCTTATCGGGTCTTTTAGAGAAAGAATGGAAAGACTATATATTACAATTGAAGCTTGCATGGATTATTTTGACTCCAAAGTAGGAGAGGGTATATGGTGGTTTTCATAAAGGATAGATGAAGGTATGTGAAGAGTACTCTATCATTAAATAGACTTCATATGTGGATATTTGCTACAACTGGTTCAACAAGTCATGGAGATGGAATACTTTGTGGAAACTCAAATGTTTCGTATGCTTGGTGGTTCAAAATAAAATTCTGATGTGGGATAACTTAATCAACAGGGGATTTGAGGACTCAGGAAGGTACAATTTATGTTTGGCTCAAGTAGAAGATGTTAACCACCTTCTCCTGCAATGTCCTTTTTCCGTTTTGGTGTGTTTCTAGGTGCTTAACTTGTTGAACATGATAGAATATTGGGACACAATAAAAATAGGGGCATGTCTATGGCAGTGATTTGTGGACTATAAGACACACAGGACATTGGCCTTTTTTGTCCTATGGGGATTATGGAGAGCAAGGAACGGCCACATCTTTGAGGAGGTACAACTAGATGAGAGGAGAACATGCATAAAGATTTTGGCTTTCTTTAACGAATATGGTCTCCATGAGGAGAAGAAATTGCAAATTAGTGTGCCCAAGGGATTTGTGGGCTTGTTATCCAACTGGTATTTTTTATGGGGCCTCATGTTTTGAGTCTTGTGCCAGCAGGATGGCCATTCAATTGGGTCTTGGGGTTTTTTTTACCGTTTCTTCTAGTTTAGCTTTTAAAAATCGATGCTTTCAATCGTGTGGATACTGTTAGTGTCAGTCTTTGCAGCCTTCCTCCAGTGATCAAACATGCTCTTACAAAGTGATTTTAAGGTGTCAAGGTCAAATTTTGTCATTTCAGTGAGTCTTCAAGCAAAATTTGGTCACTAGGCATTAGGTCTAGGGTTTGATTTTACCCTTGTCAAAGTTGTCAAAATGACGTTCCATGTCACCATTCAACTGAGTGTACCATCATTCAAAGGGTTTTCATCATCATTTCAAGTTCCACTAGGTCATTTTACACCTTGTTCATGCTTTAGTTGCGCCTAAGCAAGGTTCATTTCCCTCTTCTAGGGTTTTGAAGCTAATTTCTCTTGGATGGTTAAATCATCGGAAAAACTTGTATCCTGATGTTCATACACCTTCCCCTATCCATAAGGTACCTTATTAAACACTTCCCATCACTAAAATCCCCCAAATTCCTCATTTTTGCACAAACCCTAGTTTCTTGCTACAACTTGGCAATTTTCTAGGCTAGGCCTGTGTTTTGCCTTTTTGGACCCCTTCCCCTCACTCAATTTCTGAGATTCCACTTTCCCCTACTTTCTAACATCCCTCCACACTTCCCAAAATTTTCTCAAGAATTTAGAAGCCCCTTATCCCCTTCATTTCGCTTCATTTCGGCAAATCCCTTGTCCCACACATCGGGATAGGTTTCACTCAAATGATGTTTCTTAGCAATAAACGATGAATTTGGGAAACATGAGAGAGGTTTTTGTCCACAACAAACCAAGGAAGAAAAACCTCCTTCACGTTTTATACAGGTTTCATGGTTTTAGAGAAATGTCAAACATACAATCGCCTTGGGAGAATTGATACACTTGTAAAGTGACCTTGGGAAAATCAAGTTTTCTCCTAGCTTGGTTGGCCAAATGACTTTCTTGATGAGTAAAATGATAACTATACACAAACAAATTTCCAATGAGCTATCATGAGCTCAATTTGGAGTTGAGGAACACCTTCAAAAGTTGACTGCAACAACACTCTTCCTTCAGGCAGTCTCACTGGGCACATTTTGACAAGTCTTGGGAGATTTGATTTTTGATAGGGCACATGAACTCGAAATTGAAAAATTCCAATTGGGTTCGAAAATAGACTCAAGTACCTTTCCAAATCACTATCTTGCACCCAATTTGGACACCAGGAAGGCCTCCAAAAGGCTCCTGTAAAAAGGCGCGGCGCACTCGGAGAAATTTTCCAGTGTAAATTTACACTGGCATAGTGCATATGGGAGGCACGGCGCACAGGGCTAAAAGGCTTAAATTTCATTGAATTTTTCCTCCAAATTGCCAGTTAGGGTCTAAATCTTGGTTTCTCATCAAATTTTGTCAATATGATGGTGGTTCATGGCTATGTTAAATTGCAACAAAACTCATAAAACCAACCACAAGAAAACACCAAAAGCAATTGTTGCTAGGGTTGCATAATTGTGGTATTGAGGCCAAGGTTCCATTTTCACCCCTCATTTTTCCCTTGCTTTCCATTTTTCCCTATCCTCCCTTCCTTATCTTTCCTATTATCCCTACCCTAAAACACTACCAAACCCTATCCCCTATCCCTCCACTCTTTGGTCAACATAACACCCCAAAACCCTACCATATCAAATACCCAAACCCCCTACATATCCCTAAACAAACTTCTCCCCATAACCCCTATTCCCATCATATTACTCCCCTCCTAATACTCCCTTTTTTTCATTGTTCCCCTTGGTGGCAGATATCATAAAAGCACCCAGTTTCACACCATCATCAAAGGGCAGCCTAAGTACAGTACACACAGCAGTCATGGCATCAGAGCATTCATCATAGTATGAGATGGAGACACAAAGTGATTCATCCTCGGAAGAACAGGCTCCCAGGAGACATCACAAGAGTGGCAAACATTTTAGGGATGAGCCAACTACCCTCACTGAATTGTAGGCCTGCCCTCTTGCCATGTTATGCTTCCAACACCTATCATGTTTTGAATTTTGTCAAAGGGTGGCTAATGTTAGAGTTCATCATGAGTTGCCCCATCTTTTTGTGCTTCACCTATATGGAGGTCAATCTATCTTGGCCGAGGTCACCTTCACATTGACACCCGAAACTATCTAAGTGGCAACAGGTATACCAAATGTTGGAGAACAGTGGCATACGAAAAAGAAGGTGGATAGGCAACATTATGAGCCTTACATTAAGGCCAGATTTTTGAGGCAGCTCACAAAAGTCTTTCCATTCAGATATTTGAAAGATGAGTATGCTCCACTCATGAAATTGGTCATGAAGTACTTCAGCTGTGAGGGGAGATCCTCTCGTCTATATGCCTATCACATCAAGTTGCTCATGCCCTTTACTAGGGTGCAGATGATGAACCTCCCATTTTTCATATGCAGGAACATAGAGAGGATGAACACCTTCATGTAGCATAAGACCCCTCAGCAACAACTTAACAATGTTTATCACTTTTCTCTTATCCGGATTTTGGTGGATCATCAGTTGGGATTGCAGGGCATTGCTTGAGAGGACTTCATCTCCCGTGACCTCGTCAGCACTTCACAGGTACTATCAGAGGCAGAGCATGAGATAGGTGGTCCTTCTCATCAGTATGAGCGCCATGAGACCACTACTATGCCAGTATTTGTTACATATCAGAGAGGCAGTAGGCACTTGTTTGCAGTAGCAAAGCGAGTGTTATCTCCACCCAGGGTGGAAGGGTCTTTGCTTCCTACATCGACAACATAGGTACAGGACAAGGGCAAGAGGCCCATGCATGACGAGGGGCCATCAGGTGAAACAGGAGGCCGATTTCATCCTCATTCATGATGATGATGCAGATGTGGAGAATGCCAAACTTAGGATGACCATCCAAGAGCAGAAAATGAAGATCCAAGACTTGTCACTCAATTTGGAGAAGGCTAACAGGTACAAAACCATACTGAGGTGGATGGTTTATTATTACATAGCATGGAACATGAGTTCAAAGGCTCGGATAAGGAGCTTGAAGGCAAAATTGAGCAAAGCGACAAAGAGGCAAAAGAGGCAAAAATAGCAAGATTGGCTTCAAATCTTGGCTGAAGCCTCTGTGGCCCAGCATAGTACCTTTTAGAAAACCTCCAGCCCAAATTTCAAGAAATTTGGGGCAATTTTGGTCACATGGCAAATTTTTGGTCACAACACAAGTTTTTTCTCCCTGTGCGCCACGCCACTGGCGCGGTGCTTAGGATTGGGAGCTCCAAATCACAAATGGTTTGCATTTTTGGATTCAGCATGCAAAATCACGACTACTGGTATTTGGACAAGAAATTTGGGCATGATTTGAGTCTCCAAGAAGTCAAAAACACCCAAAAAATGGCCCCTCTGCCCCTATTTTGACACACAGGAAGTAGTCTTGGGAGAATGAAGATTTGGAGGGTCAAATGAGCACCAAATTCAAAAATTCCACTTGGGTTGGAAAGTAGATAGGCCAGGCTTTCCAACAAGTACACTTGGGCACATTTTGGACTCATATAAGTGCCTCAAAACAACCTCCAACGTGGCGCGACGCATATAGGGAAAAAGGCCAAATTCACCTCTGTTTCGCGAAATTTCGATTCGCGACTTTCTCTAAGTGGGCCTGCTCATCTACACTTCACTTTTTTGGCAAATAAGGCAAAGTTTAAAGAGTTTGGCTTTTATCCAAGTAGCAAAGGAAGACAAACAGTCACCCAAGCCATTTGTCATGTTTGTAACGCTCCACCTGTAGCTAATGGTTGGCTTTCCATCTCCATTTTGTAATGATTCGAGAAACTCCCCAACCCTTGGTCATTCTATCTCCTCATGGCACATTCTATATATTGTATACAAACTATTGCAAAGGGTTGGTTGGCTTGTAATTTCTAGGAGACTGTGGGAAAGAAACTCTGTTTCTTCATTGTATATTTTGACAGAGGATTAATGAAAGGCAGTGGCTCTGTTTCATGAGATTCATGTGGTTGTGAGTGTAGCAAATGTGTCTCGTATGTTTCATGTGTATTTCGTTATGTTTCACAGTTCATTTCATATTCATTTCCAGTGAAATTTCCTAAGTTAGATAAGGTAGAATTCATTTTTAATGCTCTGCCTGTGGGAAAAATTCATGTTCAGTGTTCTTTCTTCTGTTGAAAATGATTCATGTACCTATGCCCTTTTCACCCTCCTAAGCAATCTCTCCATTCCGCGTTATTTCAAACTAAATTGCTAGACTTTTCGTCTGTCTTGCTTCACGAAGTAATCTGCGCCTTTGTTTTAAATTCTCTGCTCATTGCTGTCCGTTGGTCCCATACCATCCCAGAAACTCAGTCATTCATAAAAAATCGCTTCTTGTATTCATATTTACTTACTAACCTAAGATCAAATATTTCACTTAAGTCATTTCAGGCCATATCGTTTATCTATTCACTGAGTGTGACATGGAGAGAGCCCTCTCCTGTTCTGGTAGAGCTAGCTACCAGACTGAAGATGGTTTGTGGTTACCCTGAATTTTGCTTTCCTTCAACGTAAGACAAATTTAGGTGCTAACAGATACATCATGATATGAGGTGACGTCTCACTTCAAAGTCTTATGTGATATACATTGCTATTTCTGAAATACGATCATACATGCCTATTTTGTAATTTTTTTTGGGCATTAATATAAAGGTAGTAACCTTTTGGTGTAAAGGTCAAACTATAAGATTTCTTCATAGAAAAGAATAGAGAGAGAATTTGTCCAAAAGGTACGTCAATAGCAACAGGTTTATGTAGCTGTTTTGAAGCTATGTATAGGTACTTCCTTTTATAAGGAAAGATAGTGTTTTTTCTTTCTTAAAAAATCAAGATTCAATCTATTACGCAGATACAAATTGCAAGAAATCTGACGAAACGTTGAAGTATTACGTTCTAAATCCACCTTATACTGCGCACTGGCTGCTGATTGCACTGGGATTGGCATTAATAACTATCCTGATGTACCCGTGCAAGAGTGTGCTCAACGGATTGGCTAATGAACGGAGATGAGGAAATATTGTGGTTTCATTGACACTTTTGCTGCCATGAATTATCAATTATTGTATGAGAAAGTAGTTTAACGAGTTTCCCATTTGTGAAGGTTGTCAACTGGGCCCCATCTGCCCATAAATTGAATGCACAGATGGATATGTGCTGCATACATTCCTGTCAGTAGTGTTGAGATTTCAGGATTGAAATGTCTCGAGTCCATAAAGTCTAAAAAGCATAACTTTAAATAAAAAATTTAGACATCAGTTCTTGAAAGAGACCGCTGTTTTCATGGCAGTCTGACTTGAACATAATGGTAAATGATCGCTTTCGTTTCTTCATTATAGTTTATATTTCGTTTCTTTATTATAGTTATATTGACTTTTAATTATCCTGATCTACAGGTTCTTTCCCGAAGATGAAACGCGGATTCTCTAAAACTACAGAAGTACTTAGAAGTATTAGAGATGAATCTTAAATATATTTTAGTCGTGAAGTGTATATATCGAATCAGTGGATGATAATCAAATGAACTTTGTCAAGGGATCCCCTGAACTTTTGGAATTGATCCTACTGTTTAAACTAGAGCGGTTTTTTTTTTAAACTGTTACAACATGGATATACCCTTTTGTGCATTTGAAAAGACAAAGGGACATTATTTTCAGCCAATAACAGACGTTACATTTGATGATACAACCTATGAGAGGTAACTGTTGGGCACAAGATGAATTAGGATGGGAACCCAAAGAATCTCATACAAATAACTCAGAAGATCCGAAAAACCTGTGTAATACACATGTGAAGTGCTTAGTTCCGCAGAGCTAGAAGAGTCCTGATGGACCTTACGTTCTGTCTAGCCCATAGTCATATCAGCAGAACATGAAAATACATCAGGGGTTTTAACACTACAATCTCCAATCCACTCAGGTGATGCAGAATTGCGGAGTTGGGAGTCATTATCCTTATCATTATTATGTGTTCAATGGGTTCAAAGACCAATAACAACTATGCTGGGCCGAATCATAGTACAAGGTGAGAGTATCAGAATATAAAACCTGATAGTCTGGTCCTCTATTTATTTACCATATTATCCTTATCATTATTATCTGTGTTCAATGGGTTCAAGGACCAATAACAACTATGCTGGGCCGAATCATAGTACAAGCTGAGAGTATCAGAGAATAAAACCTGATAGTCTGGTCCTCTATTTATTTACCATATACTCCGGAAAAGAGGATAAAATCAATCAAGAAAGTCAAACATCTTTACTATACGAAAAAGCTTAACCAATCGAAATGCAGGAACAGCACCATAATCGAGGGTAATATTTATTATGGACGGTGGCAACTTGCAAGCGCTTCAAGCCATGTACAAATGCTTAGACCGACATAGCCGTAAACGGACGCAAGGTCAGGGCTACTTACGTATTGCAAAGGTTTCCAGACATAATTTATAATATTGTCATTTGGGAACAACTACGGCAATACGTGTGCGAGAAGGTCCCTTTGTTACTGGTGTAGTTCTACATGAATACGATAGAGTCATTTTTATTTCAAAGAAGGTAATAAGCATCAAGTATATAGTTTTTTAATGTCACTGTTTTATGCAAATAGTGTGTATTTATTGATACCTCTTACTCAAATGGTATGTTTTACAATATTAATTTGGTTTTCAAGAAATAAAAAACATTTTTCTAATTATTTGAGATAAATTTAATTAATTTAATTTTTTTTATTTATTATTTGCTTTAATTATTGAATTTGTAACTCAATCTTAATTATAACTTAATAATTTCCCTCCTTTTTGAAAGAGGTATCTCCAATTCTCCTCATTATAACTAATATATTATAACTTAATAGTTTCCTTCCTCTTTAAAAGAGATATCTCGGATTCTCCTCATTATAACTAATATATAAAAAATTTGGTTATTTAATATTTTGAAAAACATATCTTTATAGAATGTAACCTAATTAATCCTTTCTATATCTTATTAGTGTCTAATTATGGTTTGAGGTGCCAAAATTTTCTTTCGCTAATACAACAATTAGTTTTAATATACTTTATAATACAAGCAACCTTTTAAATCACCTTTAAGAGATTGTGGTTATAATTTTTTCACTAATTTCTTTCAACACCATATCAATCTTTGAGATTGCATTCACATCTAACTCATCAAGAGCTTTCCAATGAGATATTTAATTCATTAGACTATGAAATTGATGCGCCAAATTAGGTCCTCTTTGTAGCTTTCATTAATATTACCACATCAACAGTTTATACTATTAATGTGTGCTTAGTGACATTTTATCCTACTACTTTGTCAAGGGTCTTAAAATTAACATTTTTTTACATCCTCTTTTCCCTATTCTTAATTCCTTTTGACTTTCCTATAACCCATAATAGTTCATTCTAATGTTTATATGTGAGCTTACATATAAGGTATTTTCCATTGCATTTCCTTAGTCTTTGACATGAATTTATGATTAAACATTGGAAAAAATATTTGTATTTATATTTGAGTTAATGTGCAACAATGAAGTGCCAAAAATTTTGTTGTGCGGGTTGTAATGTCACTACATGGTGTATCTTGGTCACTGTTGTTCTTACTCAGTTGCTAAAAATCTAGTGCTACGAATCACTACTGCAAGTTCGGTGCCACAACCCCTTACTACAAATTTCGTGCCACAACTTGTTGTTGCAACTTTGGTATCGCAAGTCCCTGCTACAACTTTAGTGTCACAACTCCCTACCACAACTTTAACACTCCAACTTGGTACTGCAACTATGGTGCCTCAACTCAGTGCTACAACTCACTACTATAACTCTTGGAATCGTGAGTCGACACTAGAACCATAAACTAATAAAAATCTCGAGCTAATGTTGTTCCATTATTTCAATTTAGTTCAATATTAAACATGATTAACTGAGTTGTTAATAAGTATTTTGGAATTATATATGAATAATTTATTGTTTGTTATTTGTTTATATATTAGTTGGTCAACCATGTTTAGCCATCGTTAAACATGCTCAACATGCTCATCTATTATTAACCATAGACAACATGGTCAACCATGATGAACTTGGTTAAATGATGTTTGGTCATGGTCAACATGGCTAACATAATTAACCATGGTCAAACATGGTTGGGTGGTTTAAATGGTCAACCATAGTCGACCAAGGTGTATCTCAATGAACCATGGTCAACCTTGTCAACCATGGTCAACATTAATATAACGTGAATGTAACAACGTAATAATCATCAACATTAGTGTAACATTGTTAGATTAATATTATATATATATATATATATATATAGTTTACATTAATGGTTGACCATAGTCAACCTTAATCAAATCTCTTCAACCTCATCAACAATGTTCAATTTTATCAACCCTCTTCAACTATGGTCAACCATCACTAAACCTCGACAACTATGATCAATCCTTAACAACCATCTATATTCATAGTGAAACAACATGAACCATAACAACCCATGGTCTATCCATCCACCTCGTGCATGTCATGTCGATCGTTGATAAGCACATTTGATTTATTATGTACATAACATACATTAAACTATATATTAAATATGTATTAGTGCAAATAAATGGCGAACACATATTACAAAATGGTGAAACACACATTATATGGTTGAAGAACCATATAATATGTTAACATAGCAAAGGATATTAAAACTATGTATTAAACATAGTTTATGATATAGTTTATGGTGCGAAGTTGGTAACCGTTTGAAGCCACCATTCACATGCGACAACAACTAATGTGGCATCACCACTGGATGAATATCCGTTGTGGGTAACGTTTTATGCCACGGGATCCTCCGCTCCACCGTGACCACAAAGGGGTATGTTCACATGCCACGGGATCCACCGCTCCACCATGACCACAAAGGGGTATGTTCACAAGCCACAGGTTCTAATGTGATACCGTCGTCGGAGAAGTTGTAACTATATGCGAAGTTTTAGAACCATACAAAACGCACCAAAGCTTAATGTATGATATGGTTTTTGTTAATATATGCCATATTTGTATAGTTTCATGCATAGTTTCCGTTGCACCGAATGTAATGTTTTATGGTGCGGTTCTAACAATATGTCAACTATAGAGCCATATTGTTATATGGTTACAAAGGTGATATGTAATTTAATTAATTTTCTATATTTGGGTTAGCCACAAACACTATTGTAATGTTATGCGATGAAGAAGGGAGAGAGGAATAAGAGTTGGGAGAAGAATTTTTGGAGCAGCTTTAGAGATTTGGAGGCAGAACTTTGCAGGTTTATTCTGGGAGTTGCAAAAAGTCTTTTTTACTAATGTCAGTTGCATCGAATCATTGAGGCCGAGCAGATCACAACTAGACCAGTCAAAAATTTCATTGATGTAACTTTGATATGTTTTATGGCCTCTGAAGCTTAATTAATAGAAAAGGCCTCCCCATTGAAGATTGGGCCCAGAGATGTAGGCTTTGAGATAGCCAAACTCCGTTATCAATCTCTTGCGTTCCTTCACATGGTTTGTTGTTCTAATATGTTGCAAAATTTCTTAATAGTTCTTCATTCTTATGTATTTAATGGTGTTTTGAAATTATGCATTAACACTTTTTAATAGTAAATAAATCATATTTCAATTAAATATCTTTCTGGGGACCATCCTGGAATTTTACACCTTTTATATGCATTCAATGTATGAAAATGATGTTAATGTATATCAACCACATTTACTAATATGGTTTTGCTAGTAATACATGATATATAAAATAAAAGTGTAGTTTGTAGATATATAATCTTTTCAAAATTTGATGATCCTCAATAAGTGTATGAAATATTGTAAAATTTGCAAGTTACGTATGGGATAAACTAATTAAATTTTGTTTAGTATTTATCCCATCTTATATTCAAATCTTATTAATAAAAATTATGTTGATGACAAATCTTATTAAAAAAAATATGTTCGATGAAATATTTCTAGCAAATAATAATCACAAAATGGAATAATGTGTTGGGTCCCTATAATACTAGTGATTACCCCATTACTATTGAGTTATACCCCTTATTATATTGATGTACCCATGTAGTGCCCATATTTTATTATTGTGCCCCATAGGAAGCCCACTATTTTATTTGTGCCCTTGCATATTATTGTTATTAGGCTTATGATTATGTTATTGACCTTAAGCTCCTATATATAGGGGAGGTTCTTTTCATTTTGAATCATCCAAGAATTGTTCATTTATGTAATGTAAAGGAGGTTTCCCCCTCGAAGAGGCTGAATTATAAGGCGTTGATCTCTCTTTTCTATCTTTTCTTGAGGTGGTTTCATAACATTTGGTATCAAAGCTTTGGATTCTAGGGTTTCGCTGCTCCAAACAGGTCATCGTGGCATTTTCACTATAAATTTCTTTCTGTAATGTTTCAGAAGTTGAAAAAAAAACCATTTGAGAAGACATCGCACTAAATCTCGGGTTCGAATTTCAGAGCTTTTTGCACTATATTTGCGGAGATATGATATGAGGAAGTTGGTCTTTTTTGTAGACTCCTGAATTACATTCCAAACAGGTGACCTGGGGAAAATTGTCATAACTGTTTCTCTAAGCATTGGATTGAAATTTCGTAAGAAGGTACAGAAAGAGGATGGACTGTAGTTTCTTCTATATATTTTTCAGAGCTAAAGGTCGAAACAGTAACTCGTGGCACGTCATACAAGTTCGCTCTACTGAATTAGTCTGTAATCAAGTCATTGTGGGAGATTTCGCATAACTCTTCCTTGGAGAATCCAATTTGGATCAAACTGGTGGCATTGGAAATAGGACACAGAGGGCTACCAGAGGTTGCAATTTCAGAACTGGATGTTCTGAAAGTACAGAGATACATCAGAGGCAATATCGAGCTCCTACAAAGAAGAAAAAGGTGTGTAGATTCTTTTAAATTTTTCCTTAAGATTTGTTTGAAAATTTATTTTGAAGGAATTCAAAGGGCGAGTAGAGCATTATTATCGGTAACTGATGCCCTGGGGAAAGAAAATTCAAACACCTAGTAAGGAACCTGAAAGCTCTAGCATGACTCAAGAAGAAGAGGAAGAAATGCTACATGACATATCAAAATTACAAGACCAAGTGCAAAAAATGCCAGCCTCACAAAAGCTAACAGAAGCTAAGATAAATGGCATGGAATGTAAGATAAAGGGCATGGAATCTAAGATGAATGGCATGGAAGCTAAGATGGACAATTGGAAGACAGATTTGAAGACAAACATGAACGATTGGAAGACAGATTTGAAGACAGACATGGGTGATTGGAAGACAAATTTGAAGACAGACATGGACGAATTGAAGATAAATATGAATAAGCTGCTACAAGAAATGGTCACTAAGGATGAAAGGGTAGTAAAGGAAACTCATG
>APFE030204503.1:78730-92825 GCA_000404065.3 Pinus taeda
CCCATGTACTGCCCATGTTGTACTATTGTGCCCCATAGAAGCCCACTATTGTTATTATTGTGCCCTTACATTATTATTGTTATGTAGGCTCTGATTATGTTATGACCCCTTAGACTATATATAGAGAGGAGGTATTTTCATTTGAATCATCCAAGAATTGTTCATTTATGTAATGTAAAGGAGGTTTCCCCCTCGAAGAGGCTGAATTCTAAGGTGTTGATCTCTCTTTTTTATATTTTCTTGAGCTGGTTTCATAACATAATGTTACCAATATTATATCCTTAGTTCTCATTGAACTTGGTCTTGAACTTGGTTTTGTTTCACTAAAATAGAGATGACATTAAGTAACAAGAGTCCAATGTTGATGAATGTAAAATAGTGCCACTACAAGCGATTGTGTAGCTCATATATCAGATTCAATCTATGACGCAGATTACTAGTTTCAAGAAATTTAATGGAACACTGAATTATTACATTGTAAATCCACCTTATACTATGTATTGGTCGTTGATTTCACTAGGATTGGCATTAAAAATTATTCTGATGTACCCATAAAATAGTGTGCTCAACGAATTGGGAAACAAACAAACATGAGGAAATACTATGATTTCAATAACACTTTTGCTACCATGAATTGTCAATTACTATATGAAAAAGTAGTTTAATGAGTTTCCCCATTTTTGAGGGTTACACATTGGACCCCATATGCCATAAATGATACACATATTGATATGTGTTATATATATTCTTGTCAGTAGTGTTGAAATTTCAAGATGGGAAGGTCTGGATTTCATAAATTCTAAAAAGAATGGCTTTAGATAACAAATTTAGACACCGGTTCTTCAAAACTTTCAAGACATGTTTTAATGGAACTCTAACTTGAATATACCAGTAAATGATAACTTTAATTTATTCACTATAGTTAAAATTGATATTTATTTATGACTATTTCTCATTATCAAAGAAAAATAGACTCCACAATCTTTCCCTAAGATGAAACACAAATTCTCCAAAACTACAAAACTATTTAGAAGTAATAGAGATACTTCCTAAAATTATTTTATATGTGAAGTGTACATATCGAATCAGTGAATGATAATAAAATGAATGTTGTCAAGGGATCCTATGAGCTTTTGGAATTGATCATAATGATGAAAGTAGAGTGGATTTCTTTGCTAATAAATACAATAAAAGCATTCCAAATACATTAATTCAAGTTCTAGAATAACAACATGGATATATCCTTTATTGCATTGGAGAAAAACAAAGGGACATTTTTTTAGACAAATATTTGTCATTACATGTCATGACACAACTTATGAGAGGTAATTGTTGGGCACAAGATCAATTAGGATGAGAGCCCAAAGTATTTGATACAACTTATGACCTCATTCTTGGGCAAAGAAAAATTAGGTTGAGAGCTCAAAGTATAGGATCTAGCATAAATCAAGATGACGTTTAATATGAAATAAACCTCAACCATTTTCATATGCATAACCACTGACTGACACATTGTTCTAGTGATCCTTGGAAACATTGACATTTAGTTCAGACCATGGCCAAGTAGACCACTATTGAAAACTTTTACTCAATCCTAGAATCATGCAACTAATATTGTTGTTGTTGTTATCATTATCTATGTAATCCATAAGAAGATTAAAAAAAAACTCCTTGCTACAACTTTGGTGCCATCTACTAGCGTTGCAACTCTAGTGGTATAGGTTGCTGCTACAACTCTAATGTTTGAACTCCATGTTGCAACCATAGTTTTGCAACTTACTGTTTCAACTTGGTGTCACAAATCTTTGTCGAAACTTTGGTGTTGCAACTCACTATTGTAGCATTAGTGCTACAACTCGCCACTATAACTAGTGTGCTACAACTCTCAAAATTATGAGTTGACACTGAAACAATGAGCCATTAGAACCTAGAGCTGATCGAAAACTAACATTATTGTTGTTCCATTATTTCAATTTGGATCAATATTATACATAATAAATTGAGTTGTTAATAAGTATTTTGGAACTATGTATCAATCCTTTATTGTTTTTAAATTGTTATCAAACTACATGATAAACGTGTGGATCTCATGTACTGGTTGTTATTTTATTTTTAAATAAAGCTTATGTATAAAAAGAATTCCTTTTTAATTTCATGGGAAGGAATCTTAGAGAAATATCCAAATGATAATGAAATAATTTATTTATTGAATTTTTATTTTAATTGTAATTTATATTTTTTGAGTGTATGATTGGATTACTTAATTTGATTTATTTCCTTTTACATATTTATAAAATCTATTACCTGAAATCATAGCCAACCCACATGAGCGATGGGAAATCAATTAAACTAATGATAAAAGTCAACAAAAATTGCCTCTAATGGAAACATCCTTGTATAAATAACAATTGGGAATGGGAATGATAAAAGTTGAATGCTTGCATCAACATACTTGAGTTTCAAGAACTATGTATCATCATTCGGATATATGCCCAATTCACTGATATGGTACACTGTTGAAAACTACTAATTAAATTTGTGTAGTAGCGGCTGAAATCGACTTAATTTTTTTTGCCTATGCTTATATTTTGGAGCGTTGCTTCTTATCCATAGGAGCTCATCTTGCACTGATACATGTATTCATGTTTCGACTGAGTCTTATCTTTTTATTTTTGCTTGTGTTTGCTCACTTGGATGATCCTTCTAAGTCACAAGCTTATCTCCCAACTTGGTCTTACAACAGTTCTGGGCTTGCCTCCAAAAATTGTGCAATCCTTAAGGGTAAGCAACCTTGATGACATGAATTGCACAGTTTTGAATAATAGTCATCCTTGGGCTTAGAAATTGCGCAGTCATGGAATGTAGCCCAACAACAAGATAAAAAATTATGCCATCCTCACTAAGCTTGGAAACTGTGCAGTGCACTGAGCCAAAAAGTTTCCTAGTTCCTTAGAACTATGTAGTCTTTCCTAGCAGTGTGCATGGAAAGTTTCCATGGAAAAAGAGAAAAGAAAAAAGTTCCTTGATTTTAGGCATGTGATTCATAAACCCTAATTCACCCAAATCTATTTCATCAACACTTCTATATCTCATTTTCATACTCGATCTTGGGTCTTTATAATTTTTTAGGAGATCAACCTTTGGTGTGATCCTCATCCCTTTTCTGGGTGAGTTTGTTTCTGTCATATTTTGCCCCTTTGTTTGTCTCTTTTTGTCATTTGACTTGTGTGAGTGTTGTTTAACCTATTCCTCTTCATGGTTGTTGGCGTTTTAAATTATTTTAGCTTGTAGAGGTGTTGTTTTACGTATTATATTTCCTTTCCCAAGTGTCGCATTAGTTTTCCTAATTTTGCACCAATGGTCATCGCAACTCTCCTCACACACTTGATTTTCCTTCCGTTTGATTAATTGTTGCACTTGCTTCACATGGATTTACTCTTACTTAGTCATATTTTCACTCAATCTCACCCTATCTCTCAAAAATGCTCATTTTCCACAATTCCCTCGGGCACATCTTCGCTTCCTTTGGCCGGTTTTCACTTTTCCTAGTTGGGCATTGTGCAATGCTAAGGCTCAAGCCAAAAACTTGGCCTCTGGAATTACATAGTTTGTAGTACAAGATGGCCACAACTATCCACTATGTAGTTCGAGGAGCCAACATGTCATCTTGGCCTTTGAGACTGCGTAATGCGCAGTCTCTCCTAAACCTCTACCCAGGTTGAACTGCGCATTGCATAGTTTCAATCCACAAGCTTCTACCTTGGCTGTTGGGACTACACATTGCACAGTTCCCACATGTAGATTCTAATCTAGTGACTCTTACTAATGAAAATTGCATAAACCTCCCCATTAGATGCCTGATTTACTACTTTAACTTGACTTTTAAGTAGATTTGCTTAAGATTGATATTTTCTTGTCATGAGTGTCTTTTTTGTACCACAGGTACAATAGTTATTGAGAACCTCTCTAATAGTCAATGTTAGCATGGAACCTAAGATAGCTTCTTCAAAAGAAAGCACTGAAAGCGGTACAGGTGAAGTAGTTGAGCAAGCGTCATTAGATTTTCCAATTTATGCAGATGCTCAATTGTTTATAGAAAGGGATTAACACTCACATGGTAACACGATAAAGATACTTTTTCAAAGAACTCCAAGGCATACTTAAAGGACCAGCAGGTGTGTATCAACATATGTCAGTCAGGATTATACAAGGTTGCATGATAGTATCTAGCCTTCCCCTGTTCAGATGTCATTAGCTGGATTGTCTCACACATTGATGAGAAGATGATGACATTGAGCAGTGACAGCGGACAAAATCTTACCACCTTCTGGGCAAAAGACTATCATCACATATATCCCTTTCCCAAGTGAGTAGAGCGCATGGACTCAATTTTCTATGTCACCCACAACTATGTGAACATAAGAGACATTGTCAAAGGTTGGGTGAAGGATCCATGAAAGTTTCGACAGAAAACCACCCATGTGTGACAAAGTTCCTTGGAAAGGCCTACTAGCTCTTATTTATCTTCGCTTGTAGGATCCATGTCGAGAGAGCACAGAAGCCTTTCCTGAAGGGTGTGAAATCTTATTAGACCAAGTGGTGAATGAGGGGAAGTTGTTCAACTAGTTAGATATGTTGTCTCGACAATTAAAGGCCCATGTAATAGAGGCTCAGAATCCTCTTGAGGGTGATCGAGAAAAGTTCTATATGTATGCATACTTACTGGATGCAATTTGTGCACAAAAACAATTCCCTGGCATGAACTAGACATGGAAACCATGACAGCTTTCCATACACATCTATTGTGAGTTTATTTTAGAATGAAATTATGGAGGAGTAATGGCATGACTAACTGACCACTTCATCATCATGTTGTACAAGCTCATATTTCAAGAAGATACACCTTGCATGTCACGAGAAGAAATGGAGGTGATAGAAAAAATGGCAAATATGTATGCCTCATCCGGTGGCAACTTCATAGTGTTTGGCAGAGAGAAGCCTCCACATGTTTTACCAAGGTATGCCACTGACCAACTTGTCATGCAAGAAGTGTCGTATCATCTCGCCAAAAGGTTTTCATAAGCACCGCACATGAAGAAGAAAGCAACATGGCCCATTACTCCATTGAAGATTGGATTATTTGAAATAAACAACTTCAAATTCGTAGATGTCGAGGGAAAGGAGATAGTGAGGTTTGAATTCGGCACTCAGGACTTTAATCTGTATGATCACTATAATATTTGTAAGTACCACTATGCGATAGTTTACTTTTCGTGGATCGATGAGGCATTCCATTGACCAGAGGAGGATCCATGGAGGCATTTCTATAATGCCTCCAAAATCCATCAGTTGGTTAGTTTAGCAGGGACTTCACTGGCTACTCCACAGGCAGAAGAAACTCTGGAAGAAACAAAAAAAAGGCAGCAATCCCGTGTAGGACAAGGGAAACAGGAAGGTTGTTGAGAGTCTAAAGGGAGAACAAAGATGGAATATGAAAGAAGATCCCATTATCATGAAAGAAGATTTGGTAGCAGAAGCAAAGAGGAAGCCGAGGATATAGAGAAAAGTGGAGGAAGACAGAAAAGCAGAGGTTGCAGGAAGCATAACTGAAGTTTCAGGAGACAAAGTAGAAGATGAAGGAAGAACATGAGTTCGTGAGGGGAGAATAAGAAGAGAAGCGAATGTAGGAGGAAGAAGAAAAGAAAGGTGCAATTACAGAGGAAACAATGCTGACACATGTTGATGATCAAGAGAAAAACCAACCAGCAGGTGAAAAGGAAGATGAGCAGATGTAGGATAAGGAGCTTCATTGAGATATTAAGCACTTGAATGAAGTGACATATATGGAGATCGAAAAGGAGTTGTAGAATGAAGATGTTGATCTAATTTCGAGCACACAAAAGTTCATCACTTAGCCTCCACCACCTCCAACAGCAAAGCAAGCCCCAAGAAAGTAAGGGGGTGTTTTTCCCCTTGATGATGATCTGATAATGGATGTGTACAATCCGTCATTCGATGAGTTCCAAAGGAGGATTATACAAGCATGAAGAAATCACTTTCTGTATGATCATGCATCACTTGAATTGATTAGAGAAATTGCGATACTGTGAGACACCACGAAGCATCCAAATTCCATTTCCAAAGCCAACATGGCCTATGCAGGAACAACAAGCTCAAACATTCAATATTTGATGCCTGAGAATGAGAAATTTCCACAGAACTTGTAGGCTCCCAGGAAAGAGGCAGAACAACTCTTCGCAGTAGTGCAAAATGCATTTTCTGCATAGGTTTACTTTGAGGAGATGAGAGTAGTGATACTTGTTGAAGTACCAACACTTTGAGAAACCATGCGGAAGCTCTATGAGGGGTTTGTCACCATGCATAAAGTAGTTTTCCATTTGCACAACTTACAGCAGTAGAGAAAAGAGTTTGTTAAAATCCTCAAAAAAATACAAGCTGTCATTGCCTATGTGCAAGAGTGGACAATGTGATACAAAGGGGAATTGCTTGACTTAGTACATAAAATGGAGCCACAGACAGAGATGGAGAAAGCGAGAGTTTGAATTTCTATTCAGAACAATAAGCAAATCACCTCATTCATTGGTATCATTTAGGCCCCATATGTACATTTGTTCAGTGGTTTGGATGTCTTGGTGAGAACACACCAGATCCCAACAGTCAGTTCACTCACCAATGCCAAACTTAAGAACCAAGTACAATAGGAGATCAAAGAGTACTTGGAGCAACCGCATCAAAATTCCACCTGGGAAGACTTGGTGCTGAACAGACTGAACATCTAGAATTACATCGGTGGTCCTATCCAAGTTGGAACGTAGTTCCTCATGCTTCAAAATGAACTTGAAATTGGTTTCAAGACATTTTACTGAGATGTGATGGAGGAGAGAGTTTGATTCTAGCCATACAACATCACGCATTTTGGGGACATCATCACATAATATCAAGCTTGAAACCAATATGTGATCGAGAAGCAGTAAGTGGAGGTTATTGAGCTATACTTGTCCCAAACTCAAGCATCATAGTGTTATGCATTGTTAGGATGTCAATATTTCTTTACCCCATTTTTTCTTATATGGGTACAAGTGTAAAATGTAATATTATTCATAATTATGTTATAAGTGAAATTCCAAGTGCCAATATTGGAATATGAAGAGTCAGCATGTAATTTAATGTGTCATTTTTTAAATAAGTTGAAGATTCATGAGGGTAGTCCAAAGGTCACAAAGGGGAGTTGAAGAGTCATCCCCTCATGTTATAAATAGAACCTCATAACTCATGTAACAGGATTTTTGGAGCCAAGCATTTGGCTAAGCTTAAGCTTATAAGGATCTTGGGAGTATTGTGAAGAGCCTTGGCTTGTCCGTAACATAGAGTGAGTATACTTATTTGGAGGAGCAGGTGTTCTTGACTTTAATGTTCTACTATTGGGGCTAGTGGTTCGTCAATGGTATATGTATGAATGGAACTTTCACTTATAATAATAAAATTAGAGGCATCATGCTTTCATGCATATGTGATGAATATAGTAGGACTATTCTTGTTGCATTTTCAATGTATTTTATTCAACTTATGCTTATGCTTATGAACTATTTCATTTGCATTTGTATGAATCTTGTTGAATGTGTGTTGTTGTATCACTCATCACTTTAAATTGTGGACTATCTTGCATCTTAGCTTGTGATGTCATTATGCTCATGTGTTCCTTTTAAGTTGTATACTATGACATGATTCCAAGGGGTGCACTTCCTTTTCCCTTTGTGTGTTAGAACCTTCATGTATCGCACTTGAAGGTCCATAGAGTCACACATTTGATCTCACCCAAAGTTATCATACTTCACTTTGTGTGTTTTCACAGTAAAGGCATAACATTACCAACCATTGCTAAGACTCCTACTCCAAATGGTGTGAGGTCTAGTTCGTACTTCATATTTGGGAGATACCTTAAATGTTGGCGGGTCCAACACCATTAACATTTTTGGTGCTATAAGGAGGGTAAATGATGAGCTAAGCCCTTTATGTCTGTTTCAAAATTTTGCACTCATTTAATGACTTCTTCCACAATCATAGACTCAACATGTTTTTCCAGAAAAGTAATTCTGCAAGTGTCGGCAAGTATTGTAGATGACTTGTCAACTCTGAAATTCAATGATGACAGTGAGACAATGCTGCTTTTGCTCATTTTCTTGAATTTTGCACAGAGCACAACATCCATTGTGAGGATGTTTCTTGTAGGTTGTTCATCCTCACGTTCAAAGGGCGCGTAAGACAATGGTCTCACACATTGACCAATGCCTCCATACACTCTTTCGAACATATTATAACAAAACTATGTCGTGCTTTTGACATGTATGACTATAAACATCTATGTAAGAAAAATCTATAATTGTGGAAATCATTTGATGAATCATTGCATTATTTTCACAATCATTTTATGCATTTGTGTTTTGAATTTGCTAATGATGAAGTTGATTTCCAGTTCTTGACAGAAATATTTCATTATCTTGTTCACATTTTCGAAAATCCACCTGAGTTAGAATATTTTGAACCACTCCCAACATTCCTCGGTCTTAGAGCTTCTAAATCTGCAACAGACAAGGTTGTTGTTCCAAGTGATCTTTCGTTCTCTTCTCATCAAACAACTCTATTTTGTAGGTTGAGGCGAGAGGAGTTGAAAATTCATCTGTTGAGCTACCACCATATTTTCCCACCCCACTTCCTTAGAATTTCAGAGCAGGTTTAGACAATGAGTTTGATGGTTGTGATGAAGTGTTATATCCTCATCCTCAATCTTGTGTTCCCTCTGATCCTTCGGATTTTGAGTTTTAATGTTCACTTGTTTCAAATATCTCTTGTGATGTTCATTATGATCAATTTCTAGATGGAGCTGGTGTTAAACAACCAACCCGCGATATCATTTTCGATGAGCTATGTGTGGGATTCTGAACAAGAATCTGTCGTGGAGGATGGCCTCCTTCCGTCTGCACCTCTTCCACATTATCCTGACATTTTCCATGATTGTGTCAGTTGTATTGAATCTTATGAAAATTTAGTTTCTATGGATGTTACTACTTTTTATCGTTTGCAGAACACGTGGAATGCGAGTTTTCCATCTGAGCGTGGAAGGGACAAATATTTTATGCTTGATCCTCCCAATCTCTCATCTTATATTTATGGAGACATAGAGGGTGAAATTTCTTGTTTTTCATCATCCCCTCTTTGCGATTCATCATATCATGGGAATTCCTTTATTTTTAATCTTGACATTTATGATGCTAGCTGTCGTGATCTTTTAATTTATTCATTTGATCATGATTTTTATTTTTCCACTGTTGGTTTTTCTAAGGAAATAACCTTCAATGATCCATCTTCTGATGAATTGAAACTTTCCCAAGTTGTTGAGGAACTTCAACCCAAGTTGATGGTTATGTTAGGTTCTCACAATCTTAAAGTCAGTTCCACTTCTGATTAGAAATGTGTTGAATCTTTCCAGGCTCCTCATCACTCTTTCGTACACATGGAAAATCAATCTATTTTACAATTTTTGCATCCTCCATCTGTATCACACGATCCTGTTGCTCAGACATTGGAGAAGTCGTATGTGGTGAGCATGGTGGCAAACATAAAGTTTTCATATTTGTTCATGTTTGCTCGTTTTCGAAGTTCGAAAGTCTATACCTGCATGTCTTCGACTCACATTGTGTTAGAACACCATGATACATCCGCAGAGTGTCTTTCATGTGATTTTTGTTTTTACTTTTCTACAAGTTCATTCAAACTTTGAACGTTTTGGTTTGTATTGTCTTATCTTTTTTATTTTTTGGCGTGTTTGTATATATTTCTTGATATGTATTCCCTCACCTACTTAGGCCATCCAATGCATCGATGGCTACATTGGAAGTATCACTTCACGTAAGTTTGGAATATGCTCTGTTTAGGTTAGGAGTAGGAGTAGTTTTTCTTTTCTTTTTTGTATTCTTTGGTTTATTTTACTTTTTTTTATTTCACTCTGCTTCTTTCCTTTTTCTTGTTTTCTTTTTAGTTATAGGATTAACTTTCACATGAGACTGTGTTTGGCTTCTCAGACAAGCTTGGTGAAATCCAAGAGGAACTTGTCCTTCTATCAACGCTTGGTTATCTGTTTATTCCCTCTTTTTATGTGAATATTGTATTTCGTTTAGTTGATGATACTCTGATGAAAAATACATTCCTTTCAAAGAGAGTCATGGTGAAATATCAATGCTTTCACTTTTAACTAGTACCAGTTACTCTAATCAGTCTTCTATTTTTGGTTAACCCTTGTCAACTAAGTCAATTAGAGTAAGGAGGGGAGGAAAAACATAACAATTATGTAAGAGGTAAGTGAAAATGCATAATAATTTTTGAACAAATAAAGTTGAAGAAATTGAAAAGAGAAATAAAGGGAGAAAGAAGAGAAATACTTCCTATACAGAGAGGTGAAGCAAGCAACTCTGTCAGGGTACTCTCTAGGATCACTGTAAGTGAAACAATGCTTGTGTTCCTGAAGTAACTCTACCTGGGTAATGTCTAGGCTTGCTAGAAGCAGAACAACACTAGAGATGAAAACTAAGACTCTGAAAATTCATTTTACTTATGCATGTATATACTCCTCATCCCCAATTGAAACAAGTAAGTCTGACTTGGCTTGGTATGTGAGTTATTGATGAAGAGAATGGTAGGGACTAAATATTTAAATCAAGATGAGTGAAGAATCTGTGATAACAAATGAACTCAATGATACTTCCAGAAGAGTTAGACTTATTTTTCATGTGACAAGGTCCATACAGAGAGCTAGAGTTCTACTAGTGTGTCACCAGTGTTGTAGCGGCTACAAATACCCTCTAAAATTTTTTCTACGCTTCAATTTTGGAGCCTCCCTTCTTATCCACAAGAGATAATCTTACACTCATCCAAGTAATTATGCCTTGACTGAGACTTATATTTTCTTTTTTTCTTGTGTTTTCTCACTTAGTTGATCTTTTTAAGTCAAAGGTTGATCTCCTAACTTGGTCTCACAACAATTACGGGCTTGCCTCCAGAATCTATGCAATACGTGAGGGCAAGCATCCATGATGATAGGAATTATGTAGTCTTGACTAGAAGTCAACCTTGAGCTCATAAATTATGCAATCACAAAAGGCAACCCATCAGTGAGCCTAGAAATTGTGCTACCCTCACTAAGCTCATAAATTGTGCAGTGCACTGAGCCAAAAAGTTGCACCGTTCCCTGGAACTGTGCAGTCTTTCCCGACGGTGTGGATGGAAATTTTTCCTAGAGAAAGAAAAGAGGAAAAGGAAAAGAAATCATCCCTAAAAAATAGGGATTTATTTTTAGTATCCTGAAGGAGGCACTCGCGCTGTTGTTAGAAACATTCACCAAGTATCTCTTTTTCCTTGATTTTAGGCATGTGCATCATAAAGCCTAATTCACTAAAATCTATTTAATAAATGCTTCTAGAGCTCATTTTCATACTCGATATTAGAGCTATAACAATCTCAAGGAGATCAAGGAACCTTCGGAGTGATCATTGTTGCTTTTAAGGGGGAGTTTCGCTTATGTTGTCTTTTGCCATTTTTTCCATCACTTTTTGTTGTTTGGTTTGTGTGAGTGTTGTTTCACTTATTTTGCTTCATGGTTTCTAGTATTTAACTTGTAGAAGTGTTGTTTTAAGTTTTAGATTTCCTTTCCCAAGCGTCACACTAGTTTTCCTATTTTTTCACAAATGGTTGGTATTGCGGTGACTCTCCTCACACACTTGATTTTCCTTCCATTTGATTAATTGTTTCATTTGATTCACATGGTTTTACTCTTACTTATTTAGATCTATATTCAATCTCACACTATCTCTCAGATCTACTCATTTTCCACACTTCCCTTGGTTAGGTTCACTTTGCCTGACTGGGCACTATGCAATCCTAAGGCTCATACCACAAGCTTAGCCTCTAGACTTTTGCAATACGCAGTCTAGGATGGCTCCAACTATGCATTGCATAGTTCCATGAGTCATCTTGTCATCTTTTCCCCTAAGATTGCACAATGCGCAGTCTCTCCCAGACCTCTACCTAGGTTGAACTACGGATTTCACAATTTCAAGACTCAATCTTTGACCTTGGTTGTTGGGACTACATACGGTGTAGTTCCCACAGGTATCTATTCCCTCTTGCTAGTGAAAATTGTGCAACCCTCCCCATTATATACCTGTTTTTCTACTTGAACTTGCCTTGTAAGTAGAGTTTCTTAAGACTAATATTTGCTTGCCATGAGTGTCTCTTCTGTCCCACATGTACAAAAAAATTTGAGTGCCTCTCCAGTAGTCATTATTACTATGGTGCCTAACAGAGTTGCTTCAAAAGAAACCAGTATTGGTGAAGAAGTTGAGAAAACGTCAATATATTTTCTAGTGTATGCAGATACTCAGTTGTTTATAGAAAAGGGATCATCACTAGCATGGCAACAGGTTAGATATACTTTTGCAAAGGACATTGAGGTAGACTTAAAAGACCAATAGGTGTATCTTAGTGTCTGATAGTCATGATTATACAAGGTTGCATATAGGTATCTAGCCTTCCGATGTCCAGATGTTAGCACTTGGATTGTCTCACACATTGATGAGAATATGATGACATTGAGCAGTGCCAATAGATAAAATCATGCCACCTTCTGGGCAGAAGTCTATCAGCACACGTATCACTTTCCTAAGCTAGTAGAGTGCATGGACTCACTTTTCTATGCCACGCAAAGCTATGTGAATAGAAGAGATATTGTCAAAGGTTGGGTGAAGGAGCCATCAATGTTTCGATAGACACCCACCCATGTGTACAAGAAAAAGTGCCTTAGGAAGGCTTACCATCTCTTAATTATATTGGCTTGTAGGATCCATGGTTAAGAGAGAAGGAAAAAATTTCTTGAAGGGCGGGCGGTGTTATTAGACGAGGTGGTGAATGAGGGGAAGTCATTCAACTAGTCAGATATGTTGCCTTGATAGTTGAAGGCCCATGCAACACAGGCTCATAATCCTCCCGAGGGTGAGAAACAAAACTTCTATATCTATGCATAATTACTGGATGAAATTTGTACACAACAATAGTTTCGTGGCATGATAACTGGACAAGGGCACCACAAGAGCCTGTCATGCACATATATTGCAAGTTTCTTTTAGAATGTTGTTATGGAGGAGTAATGGCACAAATAACTAACCACTTCATCATCCCATTGTACAAGCTCATCTTTGACGAAGATCCAACTTGCATGTTAGGAGAAACAATGGAGAAAATAATAGACATCGCAGATTCGTATGCCTCACTAGGTGACACCTTCATTAGAGTGTTTAGCGGGGAGAAGCCTCCACATGTTCTACCAAGGTATGCCACCAACCAACTTGTCATGCAAGAAGTGTTGTATCATCTCGCCACAGGGTTGTCAACAGTGTTGCACAGGAAGAAGAAAGCACCATATCCCACTCTTCCTCTACATATTGGATTATATGAGATAAAGAACTTAAAAGTCGCAGATGCCTAGGGAAAGGAGATAGTGAGGTTTGAATTCGGACCTCAGGACTTTAATCAATATGATCCCTGTGGTATTTGTAAATACCACTATGCCAGAGTTCACTTTGCGTGGATCAATGGGGCATGAATAATGTAAAATTGAAATGGGCACTGATATGATTACCCGTTTCGTTGAGGTACAGAAAAAGTCAACTGATTTTGAAAAGTGGTGATGTAGAATACACTTCTTTTTTCTCGGAGCAAAATTTTGACACTTTAAATTTTCTTACGTATCAAATATAAATATTTGTTAAATGTTGGTGATTTTCATGTTGATTTTGAAACGTGTTGATGCAGCATCAACCCTTTTTTTGACAGGGCTTATTTTTTACACTTTAGATTTTCTAAAGTATTAAGTGTAGATATTTTTTTTTAAATGTTACATTTTTCGACACTTTAAAATTTTTTAGGTCCAATTTTTTTTGAAATCATGATTACCTAACAAATTTCCTAGTTGTCTTATTTCTCTTTTTTTTTTTAATGTTGATTACTTAAAAAAACAAATATAAAA
>APFE030204503.1:93628-123628 GCA_000404065.3 Pinus taeda
TTATTTTTGTTTTTTTTAACCTTTTTTTCCATTGTTTTTATTTTTAATTTTATGTTTTCGTTGTTCTTTTGAAATTTTAATGTTTTTCGAAGTCATGATAAAATCTTTTACACCATTATTTCAAAGTGTTGAAAATTTATCCTAAAAAGAAACAGACCTTATTTCATCAACACATGTTGAAAATTTACCTTAGAAAAAAATTTGTTATTCTAGCATCAAGACTTTTCGTTTTTAGGGTGTTTCTTTGCACAATTTTTGCACAAAAATTGGTTTTCACTGTCATTTTTAAAACATGTTGAAAATTTACCCTAGAAAAAAAAAAGGTTTTATTTAAGCATCAACACTTTTCGTTTTCAAGGTCTTTTTTGCACAATTTTTGCACAAAAAATTGGTTTTTACTGCCATTTTTAAAACACATTTAAAATTAACCTTAGAAAAAAAAGTGTTGTTCCAACATCAACACTTTTCATTTTTAGCATTGGTTTTAATGTTTTTTTGGTGTTTTTTGGCTAGAGTTCCTATTTTGAGTTTATAGTTCTCGCTTCAAAGTTTACATTGTTCATTCCATTGGCCAGAGGAGGATCCATAGAGGTACTAATGCCATGGTCGATATGACAAGATCCAAATTCCATTTCTTAAGCCAGCTTGGCCTATACAGGAGCAACAAGATCAAACATTCAATATTTGATGATTGAGAATGAGCAATTGGTACAAAACTTGCAGGCTACTAGACAAGATGTAGAACAAATCTGCGTAGCAGTTCAAAATGTAGATTCCGTATAGGTTTACTTGGAGGAGATGAGAGCAATGATACTTGCTGAAGTATCAACACTTGGAGAAACCATGTGGAAGCTCTATGAGGGGTTTGTCAGCATACATAAAGTAGTTGTCTGTTTTCAGGGATTACAACAACTAAGAAAAGAGTTTGTTAAAATTCTCAAGAACATACAAGTTGGAATTTCCTATGTGTAAGAGTGGACAATGCGATACAAAGTGGCATAAATTAACTTAGTAAAGAAAATGAAGCCACAGGAAGAGCTGGAAAAAGTGAAAGTTCGAATGTTGATTCAGAACAAAAAACATCTTGCCTCATTCATTGGTAGAATTTAGGCCCCATATGCATGGTTGTTCAATATTTTTATTTTCTTGGTGAGAACACAACAAATCCCATCAGTCGGTTCACTCACCAAAGCTAAACCCAAGAACCAAGTTTGGTAGGAGATCGAAGCATACTTGGAGCATCTGTGACATAATGCTACCAGGGGAGACTTTGAGCTAAATAGACAGAACATGCGGCATTACATTAGAGGTCCTGTCAAAGTCAAAATGATGTTTCTCATGCTTCAGAATGAACTTGAAACAGATTCCAAGACATTGTACCCAGATTCCATGGAGGCTAGAGTCATCTTCCAGCCAGACGCCATCACGCAATTTGGGAACATCATCACACAATATCAAGCATGGCACCAATATGTGACTGAGAAGCAGCAAGCGGAGGTTATTGAGCTAGACTTCTCCCAAACTCAAGCATCATAGTGTTGTGCCTTGTTAGGCTATCAATTTGTCTCTACCCTATTTCGTCTTATATGGGTACACATGTAAAATGTAATATTATTTGTAATTATGTTGTAAGTGAAATTCCAAGTGCCAATATTGGAATATGAAGAGTCGTCATGTAATGTAATGTGTCATTTTGTAAAGAAGTTGCAGAATCATGAGGGTAGTCCAAAGGTTACAAAGGGGAGTTGAAGAGTCACCCCATCATGTTGTAAATAGAACCTCATAACTCATGTAATAGAGTTTTGGGAGCCAAGCTTTTGGCAAGGCTTAGGCTTAGAAGGAGCTTGGGAGTATTGTGAAGAACCTCGGCTTCTCCACAACATAGAGCGAGTATACTTATTTGGAGGAGCACATGTTCTTGACTTTAGTGTTCCACTATTGGGGCTAGTGGTCCGCTAATGGTGTATTTATGAATGGAACTTTCAATTATAATAATAAAATCAGAGTCAACACACTTTCATGCATATGTTGTGAATATATTAAGACTATTCTTGTTGTATTTGCAGTCTATGTTATTTAACGTACGCTTATGCTTATGAACTATTTCATTTGCATCTGTATGAATCTTGTTGAATGTGTGTTGTTGTATTAACTCATCACTTTGACTTTTGGACTATACTGTATCTTAGCTTGTGATGTCATTACACTTGTGTGTTCCATTTAAGTTGCGTACTATTATAGGATTCCAACATGTGTGCTTCCTTTTACCTTTATCTGTTGGAATCTTCATGCATCGCACTTGGATCTCTGCAGGATCACACACTTGCTCTCACCCAAAGTTATCATACATCACTCTATGCATTTTCACAGTTAAGGCACAACATTACCACCCACTGCTGAGACTCCTAGCCCAAATGGTGTGAGGTGTAGTTGGGACTTCATATTGGGGAGATCCTTTGAATTTTGGCAGGTTAAGCACCATCATTAACTTATATCACATCTTAGAATCTAGTCTACATCAAAATTAATGTTTTTGTAATGAGCGACAATGATGATTTCTAACTTTTCCATCTTATCCCCTCCATTTTCCCTTCATTGGGTAGATGGTTCATAAATTTGGATACACATTGTATTGTTTTCCATATAGTCATTAACCTCAAATTATCATAACACTCATAACAAACGTAAAGGACCAGTCATATTTTCTCATTCCCTCCATCCTCACACCCAATATAAAGAATTTTGATAACTCTTAGCAGCGGGCCTTCTTAATGATTCCACACTTACCTTATCAATTTTAGGGGATGCTCGAGAGAATTTCACCATTCAAAACCTTCAAAATAAAGGATGACTTTAATTACTTTTGCATGCTTCATGTCACTAAGAGTTATCAAATCTCTAAGAAATAGGCCCTCTCAATGCTTCCACCCTTACCTTATTAGTGCCAGGGGATGGTCAAGAGAATTCCACCATACGAATCCCTCCAACCAAGGGATGAATTTAATTACTTTTTCAAGATTCAAATCACTAGGATTTGTCACCTATAACCTGACGTTAAGGTTATAGGTTTTACTTTGAGATTTTTTATTTCACAATACAAATCATTAAAGGATAGGAGGAAGTCGTATTTTTATCTTAATCATTATGGTTCCAATGGCCAAGTCACTAACCATGTTAGCTATTTGATCATTCTCTTGACTATTTTGTTGAAGGTAATGGAATATTTTAGAAGAATGAATCTTCTTTAATAAATATTTTATTCTCTTAACAATGCCTTTCAATTTGTCATCCCTGTGCTACTGGAAACCATTGATTGTTGTAAAATGTTCCTTCAATCTCTTATAATTATCAAATTGTTGATGTTGTTCACATAGACCTGAAATAACCCTTGACAAAGAGCAGATGCTTCTACCTAATTATTTTTGTTTTGTCCCAAGCCGTAGGCATAAGATATTTAAATTTCTCCATTGGAGTAAAAATAACCTCCTACTCATGCCACTCCTGATGAATAATTTATTTCATATTAAACTAATTTAGTAATTTTTTTATAATATGCCTAATTTTGTTGAAAATAGTTTTCTATATCTCAGCAGGAGGGAGATGTACAAATTTTTCATATTCAATATGAAATGGGTATGTAATCACACACACACAAGAGTATTCTATTACTCACAATCTTATGTAAAAGTACATAAAATACCTCCATTATATAGCAATGGAGGAGACCCAGTGTCGGTTAAGGATAACTATGAAAATTGGGTAGATGCAAGTCGCTATGTCAGCTTACAACTTAGTATACTTAGCTCACAGGGAAATGAGGTGTTGGAAAAGCCAAATCTAACAATCCATTTAAGCGAAACATAGGGAGGAGCTAAAGAACAAAGAAAAAAAAGAATGGGTCTCAACAATGAGCCTTGATTAGGTGCTCATGTACAAACTCTCATAAGAAGATAAAGAGAGAAAAATCGGTAGGAAAAAAATCCCTCCCAAAAGAGAGAAATATGCCAGTGCTCAAATTATCATTGAACTAAAATTGTAGATCCGATAACAATCCACTGAATTGTAAGAACATAGGCTTGCTCCAATAAAGAAGTAAGAAATGTTGAAGTACCAAAGTTCTAAAGATGAGAGTTGTGAAACCTCAATGAGGTCGGTTCACATCCAACACATGAAAGTGCCAAATGATTGGCGTTTTTTTCATGAAGATTTTTTTTAAATATTTTTTTCCTTAAAAGTATTTTTTGGAATTTTTGGGGCATGCATTTTTTATTTGATGGATTAAGAAAAATATATATTGATCGCATTAGTAAATGATGCTAATTAAAGGATAGCCACGTGTCCATGTATTTGATGCTCTGATACCATGTAAGAGTATTCTATTACTCACAATCTTATGTAAAATTACATAGAAGACCTCCATTACATAGCAATGGAGGAGACCTGATGTCAGCTAAGGATAACTACAACAACTAGGTAGGTGCAAGTCCCTATGTGAGCTTATAACTCACCATACTTAGCTCATAGGGACATAAGGCATTGGAAGAGTCCTCTCTCTCTCTCTCTCTCTCTCTCTCTCTCTCATATATATATATATATATATATATATATACACACACACACATTGAAACATATTCAAATAAGAGATATAAGGTGATGAAAATAAACAATTTTTTATTTTATTGATATATGTTACTTATTTCAAGAAAATGAGAAAATGGCTTTAGCCTTAGCTCTATCAAATATTTTGCAGGATGAACTGATGTCCTTAGGAGAAAGGGAAAAAGGGAGAAACCCTTGTGTTTGAATTCAAGGATGTAGTAAATAATATTTGTTGTAATTTGATTTTATGATGTAATCTAGTTTTCTAGTAATAATAGAATTAAATTCACCAAAAAAAAAGTGTGACTCATCAATACGCATAATAAAATTGACATATATTTTAAAATATTAATAATAAAATATTTTATTAAATTTCACAAATAAAATATTTTAATAATTTAATTTGGATTAAAAAATAAAAAAAAAAATAAATATTTATGTTGAATAAAATATATATAAAAAAATAATAACTAAAACATTTTAATAATGTATTGTTCAATCTGAAAAAATGTGGAAAAAATCGTAATTTCTTTAATGTTTAACATAACTTTAGAGAATTTAATAAACTTCTTTTGTTTGAGAACTATTTCATCATGCTTGGAGATGGCGAACACCGTGAATACCATGAGTGAGAGAAGGGTTTGTGTTATAGGATTCTTCAGATCCATCTCATCGAGTTTGGAGAAATGGCTTCCGAAGAGGGGGGTGGCTCTCACCCTTCCTCCGTCCTTTGTCTATAGACTAGAAAAGGTGGATTGTGTCGTGATTAGCAGTCTAGGCGGATGATCTCACCTAGACACGATCAGTGGAGTTTTTTCCTAAGATTTTGTTGGCCTTTATTTTGTTGGTCTTAGTGGGATCCTTGACCTTGTGGAGGCTCATGGATACACCTCTTTCGACCTATCTATTTCATTTTTTAAAGCGGCTCTTAAGAATGTGAGTGCTCTTGGGAAAGACAAATGAATGTGCAACATTTTTTCGTTCGGTGTTTGTCAAAATTACTGATTATGATTCTCAATGGGGCTTTAGAAAGATCGTAGAGTTTTCAACATAATTCTCCTGCTTGGCAAGTTCCTTAGGCCAGTCATGGCTATCTCATGTTATCGAGCTTCTGATCATGGGAAGGGCGTTCACAAAATGCTAATCAAAAATTCAAAAAGAGGTGTCCAACTAGGGTTTGCTAATGCGTGTAAATTGTTTGACCAAAGCCTCCATGCAACGGGCCCTCAAAGAGATGTTATGGATGAGAATCTTAAGAAATTATCCATTTTTTAAGTCCATGTTCGTACATTTTCTATGTTTCATGGTAAAATAGGTCGACCTTATAGTTTCGATAGCTGACCTCATTCATCATAGTACAAGAGTTCCTATGGGAATGATTAGGATCCTTTATGAAGGGTGTAAGAAGGAAGATTGTTGAATATGGCAAGTGATCTAAAAATTATAGCTTTAAAAAGTACACTTCTATCTCCATTATTGTTGGTTTGGAAGGAGGTCAGGGGAGACAAGGTTTCTTCTTCTTCATGACGCACGTCTTTCAAAGATATCTTAAAGTTGGGTCCCGGTCCTTAAACTCCCAAGGAGGACTTAGGTCAGCCTTTTGTGGTGGAACATTCTTTGGATTTCCTAATCTTAGAAGTGAATGAGCACATTAACAAGTAAAGCACAATAGATTTTGTAAGTTGGGAAATTGAATGTTGTTTTAATAGGTTTTGGCCTTTGGTATCTGCCGTCCGGGATTGGGTCAACTAGAGTTGGTCTTAAAACCAAGATTTCCTATTTTTCTCTAAGGGATATTTTCAGATTGTTTTTAAAGAATGCGGAAGACTAGAAAAAGTTTTTTTATTAGGGTCCTTAGTTTTTGGGTATGGCTAGTCTTTTGATTCAACTATGGTTCCTTAACTTTAATCCTCTCACCAAGAACTCCTTGCATGTTCTTGTTTGTGATAGGCTCCCAAACTCTCCTCTTCAATGGATCTGGTCTCATATCCTAAGGGATATTGGTAACTTTATAAGCATCTTTATCAAAGTAGACAGTGAAAGGTTGTCAAATGGATTCGTTACTTATGTTTTCATATGCATGGAAGTGAAGCTCAATGAAGGTTTACCAGATAAAATCACCCTAAAGTGGGAGGGAAAGAAGAATATCCAACCATTGGACTAAAAAAATATTGCCTTAAGGTGTATAATTTTCCAACAACCAATGCACCTTCATAATGCATGCCCCTCTTCAAAACGGGCTTTCTGCAACTAGGAATCAAAGAGAAGATACTATGGTTGGAGAGATCCAAAGGTCATAGGAAAGTCAAAGAATTTTTCAAGTCAAAAGAATAAGAACTCTCACAATCATAAGTAATCTCCAAACAAATTAGCTTCTTAGGATACCAGGACACCCCCAACTACATCAACACAAACCGTAGTAGAGGAAGTTCTTTTGGAAAATGACATTGAGAGAAATTCATCCATAATTGTACCTGAAATTTGGAGGCAAAAGTGCACCGATGTGTTTGATCATTCTGATAGTGAGAAATACCTATCAAATTTGGTCAAACTTTTTTCTATAGTTCCTTCTCAAAGCATTATTCTTTGCTATGTTGGATGGATTGATAGGGTGGATTAATGTGAGTAAAAGAAAGGGTAAAAAGGAAAAATCAATGAATCGCCCTATTTTCTAAAACCAATATTATAATAGATGTACTTTCGAGTATATGATATCATGATATAATATGTTTTTGTAGAATTGATAGAATTTTCAATTTACAGAAAACATCATAACTTTGATATGTAACAATTTAAAAAATATTAATAATAAATAAATATTTCAAAATAAATTACTAAAAGAAAAGATAATGTTTAAGTGAAAAAAATTTATTATTTATATATATAATATATATATATATATATATATATATATATATATAATATATATATAATATTAATAATAAAATATTTAGAGGGTGTATTATAAATAAAATAATTCAACTAGAATGAAAAAGAGGATAAAAATTTCAATGTGAATTAAATAATTTGTTCCATATCAATTTTATTTCTAATTCAAATTTAAAAATAAAAGTTTTAATGATTAAAATATTATGATAAAATTTTACTTCATATAAAGATGTGTAATTTCTTTAATGTTTAATATTTGTTTTTTTTTGTTAAGTTGTTTGGGATCTTCCAAGCTTGACTTGTGGCCTTAGGAGTCATGACTCAGGGGCATCTAATCTGTCAAAGTCACTTGGAGATCGCACCTGGCGTAGGTCACACCAGCCCTAAGCTGACTGGATTTTTTTAGCATGTCCCCTCCCTCTAGCACATGGCACAACCACCCCCCGTGAGATTTGATCCTGGGTCACCTTGCTAACAAGGTCCATCCTCAACTAGTGGTACTTAAGACTTGACTCTTTAATGTTTAATATGATATGATATATAACATTTAAAATAATATATAGTACATGGTAATATTTATAATATGATATATTTATGTTCAATAAAATATTTTAAATTAATTTTATTTTTATATAAAATAAAATAATTAAAATAATTATTACAATTAAAAATATTTAATAATTCGTTTAATAGAATGAGAGATGTGTGATTACTTTATTGACATATAAATATACAATGGAAGTAAAGTCTACGAGAAACATCTATGTGGCTTGCAAACTATTGAAAAATGTAACATTAGAAAATATTTTAAAATTTGCTGACATAGGTTGTGAACAAATAATTATATAGGAATTTAATCTTTAACAAGTTTCATATTATGAGAAATAGTTATCCTCGTAACAATATTATGCTACCCATATTAACTACTCTTCATATATATATATATATATATATTGATAACTTTTTATAATTAATATGATAAGAATTACCGTCATAAAAGTATTTGGCTACTTAACTTAAAAACTCTTCATACACTATATAATTAGCAATTTCGCTAGATGTTGCAAAGGAATGTCGTAAGGCAATAATATATGGAGAAAGAGCATAGATGGAGATAGGTGTGATATGTTACAATTTGAGTGAGAGAAATAACATGATGTTAAAATAGAAGTGTACTCCTCTTTAGTTCTCCTATTGATTTGAGTTACAATATGTTAATTGAGGGAATTCTTAGTAATTTCAACATTGTACTTGCATCTTTCGTTTTGTTTGATACCCTTCTAGGGAATAGGGTAGCCTGGTAACTTGGAAATGGATGGTTGGTGAATGTACGTATGGACCCTTGATTGAATGTGATGGTTATATGGTGTTGATGTTTTTTAAGACGTAATGAACCCCTAACTTTCACAATTAGAGCCACAGAAGAGTCTATGAATTCCACAAAGTTTTTAGCATTAATATAAATTCAACCAAATTGGCATATTTCAAACAAGGGACGAAGTTGGGAGCAAGTCTTGTACGATTTTGGAAAAATAGACACCCCTATGATCTAGCACATAAGCCAAATATAACTCATGTTATGCACCAAAACCCCTTACCTATAAGACAAAATAGCTCATGTAATACACCACAACTCCCTACCTTGGGGAGTGTTTCTGAAAGCAATTTCCCATAAAATCAAACAAAAAAGCACCCAAACAATTTGACCCAGAAAACAGAGTTAAAATGAAGATTCATAATAATTATAAATGATAACCAAGTTAGTCTATTGTATAATCTAGTTATATAATATCAACATTTAGTCAACCTGACCCAAAAGAACAAATTTCATCAACATTTAGTCAACCTGACCTAAAAGAACAAATATCAGTCCCAATTGGGCCTTAACCAAATTCAATTCATGTATAGTTATATAGAAAAGCTTGAGCTAGTAGGTCTCCCTTAAAATTGGGGAGTAGAGTAGTAACCTTCATACTATATCTAACCAGAATTGTAGACGTAATTGAATCTTTTAATCTTAAAATAGTCAACTTGACCTAAAAGAACAAATTTAAGTGCCAATTGGGCTGACATCCAATTCAATTCATGTATAGTTATATAGTAATTCTTGAGTTGGTGGGTCTCCCTCAAAATTGGGGAGTAGAGTAATGACCTTCATCCTATATCTAACAAGTATTGTAGACGTAATTGAATCTTTTAATCTTAAAATAAGGAAAAACTCTAGTTAGAAACTAGAAATACTCTAAACAATCTCCTATATGTTGTAGATTCATGTTACAAGAAGGAAAGGAAAAAGTATAATAAACTCACTTGTCCACATACACACAATAGATACCCTAGGTGATTTGTGTGTATATAAAGGTCAAAGATCAAATTCCACACATGTTACAACAACAATATGTTATAATCATTACCATAATATCTAACCCAAACAATTTATTCAAACCATGCAAAATGAAGGTCGCAAACAAATTAGTGAAGTCTTTGAGCCTAGCAATCCTCAAAAATTCAATTTACATGGATACATCAACTAGAAAATGTGGAGCAGAGAAAAACTAACAACCCAAGAAATCAGTATTGTAAATGTATTTAAATATTTTTACCACATAGAGACAATATTCTCTTTCGCTCAGGAGTTTTACACAAGGAAAGACATTCTAGATGGCCACTGACTAAAGAAAAAAAATACAAATAGCAAAAAGCATTGGAGATGGATATTTAAATTTTTATTAATAATATGTTTGTACACTCAATTGCATGAAGACAGTATAAACAACCTCTCCCACTCAAGAGGCTAAACAAGGAAATACATTCTAGATGGCATTGAAGTATATAAAATAATAAAAACAAAGGATTAGTTTGGGAGAAAGAATTGAAATACTGCAGAATATTTACTTTCATAAACAACCTTAAACCCCAACTAAGAGGTGAAGGCATGCATTGTATAGCACTGATGTAAAATGAATTTGAAAACTCGGTAGGAAAATTTTCAATCATAGAAAATGTTTATGCTTGCAAACAACATAAACCCCAACACAAACATAATTTATTTCCTTAATTATATTTTAATGAAATATGAAAACTTCTCTTGTCTCAAATTCAACCCATACTAGATACAAAACAAATTATGATCTTGAATGAATCTAGGAAGAAGATGAAGAGGAAATGGCTGAAATTTGTAGAAACACTTATCCTTATTAAGCATTTCAAGCTCTGCATTCTCAAAGAAGTTATGATTTGAACTTCTATCATAATTACAAGTGAGGAATCACTGATTTTACTGATACAACAACATGATGTTTTCCACAAAGAGTGTAGAGTTTGCTCCCAGAAGATATTCTTATTATAGTCCTCTAATTGGCTCTAGAAGTGCATAGCTTGGACTTCATATTTGTTATCCATTTCCATATAGCCCTTCATATACCTTCAACAAGTCGTCAGTTTCTTAGTCTCCTTAAAATTGGGATTATGCTCCTACTCTCCCGGAAAATTGTCTTATATCTGCCATAGACATGTCAAATGTAGTGCCCGTGAAGTGTTATAGACATATTTGGGCATTGCAACCCAAATATTATATTTCAATAAACCAAGGGCTCTTTAACCCCTAAAAATTGTTGTTTCGTACCCTAAAGGATCATAGTCAACTAATTACATCATTCCCGAGGAGTTCCACCTGAAAAACCACTCAGAATTGGCCAAAATTGGACCATATTGACTACTCCACTGTCAAGGCGTGATGCATACTAACTTCTACACTAGCCAGGTGTGATGCATACTAAAGAGGCCTTTTGTAGGGTGCGATGAGCGAGAATGGACAGATGTCTAAGACAATTTGCTAAGTGGATACTCATGGAATCTTCTAGAAACTTCTCCTATGACACTTGCCTCTCTTAATTCGCTCAGGGATGAGTAAGAGATCCAAGAAATCTCCAAGTGGAACCAAGAACCACAAGTGGAATGACACTAATAAAAAACCTAGAGATGACTCATACCCTTGCAGACATCTATAAATGGATCCCTCATTTGAGAGATCTAGAGGTTGGATTTTGTAATTTGTAAGGAAGTGGTGATAGTTTGTCTTTGAGAGAGAACATTGTATTGTTAGGTGATCTTGATTTTCATGAGGTGAAGAGGGCTCTGATGCTGGGAGGATGATGCTGGATCAGATAGCTGGGTTGTAATCCTCTCTTCTATTATTAATAAAGTTCTTTGAGTTTTCCTCCATACAATCGTGTATTTGTGAATGCCACTGTATGTTCAATGTATTTCTGATTCTGCATTATTTATGATATAATAGATTGAGATGCTTTGATGGTGTTTTGTTATTTTGTTTTCTATAGATATTCTCTAAGTGGGACAAGTAGGAGAGGAGTTGCAAGCTATATCAAAAGGGAAAGAAATCAAGAAAGGAGTCAAGAAAAAGATCCAGGTTGGCCCCTTTGCTTCTCACTTATCTATCATACATAAAGGAAATCACAAATTGCTTTGATTGTTTGTTTCTAGGATAGCTGCCAATCCTAGTGGGACTAGCGGATCAAAAAGACACTAGTTTTCCTAGAAACAAAATGGCAACTCCACTAGAGAGTGAATAGTCTGTTTGTTTGTTATTGTTGTTTGCTTTATAAACTATAGACGGAGGCTGAAGTTAGCCAGATAACCTTCGAACTGCTTTTGTTATGCAATTGCAAAGTAGATGAATGTTGCTTCAGTCAATCTCTGGTTTAGTTTATGAACTGAACATTTGACTTACAAGCATCCTAGATGCCCTTGTGGTAGCTCATTAACCTCCCAAGATCATACCCTTGTACTTTTCTCTTTATTGTCCATAATAGCTCAGTGTAATCCACTAAAATCAGCTGTAAATTTGAGCGAAAACCCATCTTCGTTGCGCTCCCTAGCCCATCGTACTATCTCTAACTGGAAGCCAATATGCATCACACTTATGTGTAGTAGGTGAGATGCATCCCTGTTTCTCTAAGGCATAGGTACGATGACTGAGTAATCCTATTTTTCTCCTTGAAATTTGCGTTTTTTTGTCCTTGTTTTCAGCTCTGTTTGATTGATCTACTGCTTATGAACAATATCTCATTACTGAAGCCTCGTTGCTTTACATAGTTCAGCCTCCATTGATAAGGATTAATAAATTTTTTTATGTGTTTTTCTATAATTTACAATCTATTATCGAAAAGTTACTTAAATCGAACTGTCATTTTTATCAAAAAGAGAAGTGTCGTAAAGTATTCCTCCTCTAGATAGTCGATTGAACTTTTCGTTCTGTATTTGATTTGATTTATTGTTATTTGAAGTGTCAAAAGATTTTTCTATTTGAAATTGAAAAGTGTCATTTAGCCTTCCTTTCCATTTTGAAAAGAAATTGTTGAAATATCGCTTTGAAGAAAATAGTTCAGATGTATACTTAGTTTTCCTTTTTGGCATTCCTCACATTAAGGGAACGAAAAACAAGTACATGCATTTACATTTGCATTTAGACTGTGTGCAAAAAACGATTTAGGAAAAGTGCATTTAGTGTGTGCTCTTTGCTTTTTGGCTGAAAGAATCGTAATCTTTCTTCCTTAGTAGCTAAGATTTTCATTGCTAAAAATAAACAATGATTGTTTATCATTTTAGATTGCATATTTAGGAATTTTACATCTACATCACGCGGTGAACCTTGAAAGACAAACTTCTAAACAAGATCAATTCTAAAATAAATTTCGATGAACTTAACAACGCTTTGGAACCTAAGGCAACACATCTAGAGGTCTAGGCTAGAGATGTGTTTCGCCATCGTAAAATCTAGTAACTATCGTTTTCATTGAAGGTTGGGTGATTCCTTCTCTTTGATATGACAAGTGCTAGCACGGACTTGTGCTCCCCATATCGTCGAGTATATATTGGGAGACCACAATAGGCTTATATCCTTTATCCATAGGAAGCTGTGTCTACCACCCAATCGATTGTAATGCACTGAACACAACATTCAGGAAGATTGACTGTTGTACATAAGTCCTAGGTAATTTCTCTTTAATTTACCACCAAGGTGTATATTGTAGTTTTGTGATTGGTTTGGTAATCCCTCTATCTAGATCTCTAGAGCAGTCACTTTTGTTCGTATTCGACTCCTTAAAAGAAAAGGTCCATCCGAGCACTTGTCACTTCAGGCTCATTAAAAATCGAAGGGGACTAGAGTCATCTTTAGCTTTTTCTCTACTCTTAAAAATCGAAAAAGCAAAGTTGTGTCAAAGCGTCATTAAAATTTATTAAATTCAAAATAACAACATTTTCCCTTTAATTTTGAGTTGATCAAGTAATCCACAATCGTGGAAGAAATTCAATCAAAACCCTATCATTTGCGGAGATTAGTGAGTCAACCATCTTTGACTTCGGAAACGAAACCATTCCGGGAAAAACGGTTTCGTTTAACTGAGTCCAATTCTCCTGGTCTATTTCAAACTTGTGTTTCAACAACATCAGAGACAACAGTTACTCCTATCATTTCTGGTACCTCCGCCTTTATAGAAGAAGTTCTGTAGTTACAAGAGGACATTAGAACTGATCCTAGTATAACGGTAGACACTTCTGTACCTAAAACAGTTCAAGCAAGAGTTGATCCAGAGAATGAAGTTCATTCACGTGAACATCTGGAAGTTGAAATCCATAATTCAACAAGTGTCACCCCTCCGGTATCTATCACTAGAAAAGCTATACCATCTTTGGCTCCAAAAGTATTTTATGGACCTGATGGTCTACCCCTTCCACCTAAACTGATTGCTATAGAAGAGATAGTAGAGGACCTTCCATCTAGTACCCCATTGCAGTTTGGAATTCGGATCCACTTATATCCTTCTACCCCTGAAGTTAGTTCTTTTAATCATCCTTCATTGCAAGTTCCTGTCGAATTGCTAGGAAATCTTTTGGATAGACTAAATATGTCATAACAACCATTAACATCTAGGATTGTGTCATCTAATACAACTGTAGTGGAACTTCCTGCTGTTATTCCTACAATGTTTGCCAGTATACCATCTGTCCCAACTAGTTATCAATCACTAGATGGAGTCCACTTAGGGACTGTTTCGATGACATGGTCTGTTCCTATTTTTTCATCTAAAATCCTATCTGGAATTTCTTATGTTGAAACTCACCAAATTGATCCTGCATGTTGGTATCAATTTGGGTTGTCTAGTCTTCAGAGACCGATATATCTGTTGAGCACTGGATTGCCGCCATATAGAGGGCATTGTGCCTTTTCATTATTCCCTCCTGGAAAACAACCATATGAGAGTTCACAACAAAATTAAGGTCAAATTGGAATTGCATCCAGTGGTTGGGTATCAATACTGCCTCAACCACCAAGGGTTGTACATTCAATGCAACTAATCCAACCTGTGTCAAATATTCCCACTACACTTGCTATTGTGACTGTGTCGCAAGTACAAGAACTACTTGTTGTATGTCAACCTCAAGTCTCACAAGTTGCAATACAAAATCCTCTTGTCTCTAAAGCTCAATCACAACCTCAGGTTAGCGCTTCCATACCTAGAACGACTCAGGCTCAGACGAGCATTATCTCTCTGCATCTTGGTCAATCATCTAGTATTGTGCAACAACAAATGGTCCAACAACCATGGCTGGTACAGTATCAACAACCGCAATTCTAGCAAACTTACCAAGGACCTAAGCAACAAGGCTTGGTAGGTCATGGACAACCAAATTTTCAAAACGCTTATCAACAACCATACTATAATGGTTATGTCCATAAAACCTATCAAAGTTACCAGCATCAGATACATTATGCTGGTATGTAAAGGCCAACTGCTCAGGTGATCTCATCTTATCTTGGGTATGCTTCACCGAATTTGAATCAAAAGTTGCCTTTTGTAGCAACTCTAGAATTACCAGATCTGAACCGGTTGACAAATGATCCAATTACATATGCCCTTTGGTGGCGAGCGATTCCTCATAAACTTCCCTCTGATATTCCTAAATTTAATGGAAATCCAGGAGAAGATCCATCGAATCACGTAATGACATTTCATTTGGGATGTTCATCTAACACCCTAAATGATGATTCGATTAGGCTTCAAATTTTTCATAGAACGCTAACTGGTCCGACAGTGAAATGGTATATTGAATTTCCTAGAGCTTCATTTGATAACTTCAACACCCTTGCCACTACCTTTTTAACCCACTTTCAGTTACCCATAAGGTACGAGATGGGGACATAACTCCTTACGAACTTCAAACAGACAACAACCACTCACATATCTGATCATATTCATGAGTGGTGACGTCGATGACGAATGGTAAAGACGTATGTCCTTGATAAGCTTTTAGCTGAGTGGTTTATTAAGTCCTTATTACCATCCATAACTGAGGATGTGGAAGAGGGCGAGTTGTCACCGAAGAGCAAGTCATTTCTCGTGCCAAATATTTAGACTTGATCTATAAACAGTGTGGAACACTCTACCACAAAATTCTTGATGCTTCTAGACCGGAATTTTCCATTCCTCCTCCTCCTAAATCGAACAAGGACTCTCACGTTGGTGATGGTGTAATCGGTACCTCGAGCACGCAAACTGCAAAGGCTCCATCTGGTAAAGCCCTTGCAGTTTCTAGTCAAAAGGAAAATGAAAAACCTCTTTCCTTGGAGATTAATGTCGTGTCATTTGACAAGGGCAAAAATCCAAAACAACCAGGGGGTAAGAAGAAAGGGAAAAATAATAAGAAGAAACAGGAGAATTTACCTCCTAAAAAATCTTCTGGAAACCCTGCTAGGCAAAAGAAACCTCATCAACCATGTTTCATATGTGATGAGGACCATTTCACGAAAATCTGTCCACATCAAGCTGAGGTTACGAAATTTTTAAAAGCTTCAACTACCTCAGCAGTGTTGATTGATCCGTTTCCAAACCCAGCAACTAATCCGGTTGCTGTCGATCATGGTTCCACATCACAAGTTCTTATGTTATCCATGTCAAAACAGCAAAATGATGCTTTGATATCAACAAGGAATAAACATTATGGGAATCCACAGACGTCAAACAACAAGGCTGCAAATCAACCCAGTAGTTCAACGGAAACTTCACCAAAAGGTTTTTCGCCCATCATTCCTGAATTAAGTATAAAATTGTCGAAGGGAGTAGTACACAAATTGACATTTAATCTTCATGCTCGAGAAGCATAGAATTATAATATAGTGGAGGATCTAGCTCAATCCCCATCCGCTATGTCGACCCTTGAGGTACTGCAAAATTGCCCCTCCTAAAAGCAGCCTTTGTTATCAGCAATAGGTGGGATTGATACAACAGATTCCAATCTTGTTTCCTTTAACCATAAAGGATACGAACCTCAATTACAAGCCTAGCTCGCTTTCCTTATCTAGGTAAAAGCCCTCAATAAAATTGTTCATCGAACAATCATTGATGAGGGAGCATCTACCTACATTATGTCAATGAGTTGCTGGAAAAATTTAGGTTCACCACCCTTGTCGCAATCATCAATGACATTAAAAGCATTTGATGGAAGAACATACACGTTGCATGGGATTTTAAGTAACTTGCAAGTAGGCCTGGGGGACAAGATAGCAGAAATTGAGGTCGAAGTCATTGATGGAAACCTTGACTACAATATATTGCTGGGAAGGCCATGGATCTATGCCATGGCTATTGTTGTGTCTACATATTTTAGAAAGATTGCATTTCCCTTTCAAGGTGGAATTACAATCATTGACCAACTGAACCTTTTCCCTAATAGTTCACAAGCTACTGGAATCATTCCATTGATCCATGGAAGTTCCTAATCACTTCAAAATATCAGAGTAGGTCTCCTAAAAGACACTTCCTTAATGGGTACTTTTGCCCTCTTGCCTCCAAACAATCTGGTGGAAGTGGCCACAGTGGAAACCTGTCATATGATATCTTCTACATCATCAAAGAATAAGAAGAACTCCGACCATTTTGAAAGCGTGGATCATCGCGAGATGTTGCTCCCAAGCCCCATAGAATCTTTGTAGCAATCAATTTTCTGGGCCTCGGCGGCGAACCCAAATCAACACTCAGCGAGTGTTTGGATAGATAGGTCTCTAGAATATGGTATGTCTACTGATCCTTGGTCTAGTATACATTCTACAGACGAAGGAATCATTCAGTTGATGATGATAGGAGAGATGTCGTGGGAAGATTACCACCATCATTCCCACCTTCAAGATAACAATGAAGATTATTCGAGCAACCATAATCATCCTTCAGTTTTTTATTTTCTATCAAATACTGTAAATACAGTGGATTCTCAGTGAAATCTGTCCAATATTGAGGAAACTATCACCATCAATATCTTGACCAAACCTAATATTGTATAGAATATTCATGTTGGCAAATCGTGTTCTCCTTCAGAACTGGAAATATATTGCACTCTCTTTCACGAATTTAGAGATGTCTTCTCTTGGTCATATGACGAAATGCCAGGCATTGACTCGAGCATCATTGACCTTGGAATCAAGATGTATCCAGATGTCAAACCAATACGGCAAAGACTTCGACTGGTTCACCCAAAGAAAGTCGCTGCCATTAAAACAGAAGTTGAAAAGCTTTTGCATGCTGGTTTCATTCACCTCGTTTCTCTCACTGATTGGGTATCAAATATTGTTCTTATGATGAAGAAGAAAGGAACGATTAGAGTGTGCGTCGATTATAGGGATGTAAATCAGACGTTTCCAAAGGAAAACTACCCTACACCCTTCATCGACCAGATAATTGATGAATGTGCCAGATGCGAAATCGTTTCATTCATGGATGGATTTTCCGGATACAACCAAATCAATATCCGCCCAGCGGACGAGTCAAAGACTACATTTATATGCCCATGGGGCACGTTCACATACTGTAAACTACCTTTCCATTTGAAGAATGCAGGGGCAACCTTTCAAAGGAAATGAACTATGCCTTCCATGACATCAAGCACATCGTTTAACCGTATCTCAACGATATACCATCTCATTTGTGAAAGCGGACTGACCATCCGCAGCATTTGAGATCCATATTTCTACATTGCCGACACTACAAGATACAACTCAATCTGCATAAGTGTGTGTTTTGTGTTGGTTCGGGTCTATTACTTGGTTTCGTAGTTTCTAAGGACAAAATTCGACTCGACCCATGTAAGGTTCAGGGAATCCTTGACATGCCTCCACCTTCAAATTTGCTTCAGATTCAGCAACTCCAAGGGAAAGCAAACTTTCTAAGGAGGTTCATTCCAAATTATGCTGAACTTGCTAAAGGTTAAATACATCTTTTGAAAAAAGAAGTACCCTTCAACTAGAGTCAGGTTGTGCAAGCTTCCTTTGATGCTTTAAAAGGTTCCTATTAAAAGCATCATTAATGTATGCTTCTGACTATCAAAAATACTTTAACATATATGTCGCCGCTACAGATACAGCCATCGCCATGGTTTTAGTACAAGAAGACAATGGAATAGAACATCCTGTGTATTATTTAAGCCACAACTTAAATGATACAGAAAGTAAGTACTCCTATGTTGAAAAGCTGGCACTAGCAGTTGTTCAAGCAGTACAGATATTTCGACACTATATTCTCTTTCGCAAAACCACCATCTTGTCAGATTGCAACCCTATGACCTACATTCTATCACGTCAATTACTAGGGGAAAATATTCCAAAAGAATAACCATTTTGCAAGGGTTTGATTTGGAATTCACCAAATCCAAATCAAAGAAATCTCTCATCCTCGCAGAGTTACTTTGTGATCTCCCATCATCATCCAATGATTTAACATCTAGAGCATCAATCGTGGATGAAAAAAAATTTCTGATATCATCAAGTGATCCTTGGTATGGAGATATATTGATCTATCTCCAAACCCAAACCTTTAGGCCTAATACCTCTTGTTCTGAATAGCAGCATATTCAATACCAAACCAAAGACTACATGATCATCGATGATGCACTTTACCATCGTGGTGTCGATACAATTTTGTGAAGGTGCCTCATGCATGACGAGGTCGAAAAAGCCCTAAATGACTGCCATTCAAGCGCATGTGGAGGGCATCTATGTGGTTACGCTACTGCACAAAAGATCTTACGAGTTGGTTACTTCTGGCCCACTATATTCAAAGATTTCATAATTGCAATTAGAAGTTGCCATTCTTGTTATATTTTTGATCGCAAAACTAGATTACCACTTGAACCATTGCATCTAGTAGTCATTGTTGGGCCATTCACCAAATGGGGCATAGATTTCATGACATGTAACCCCACCTCGGCCGGGGGGCATGGGTATATTATAGTCATTGTTGACTATTTTAAAAAATGGGCTGAAGTGATGCCTACATTAAACAACAGTGGTGAAACAGCTACTGCTTTCTTTTTTAATCATGTAGTCTCTAGATTTGGTGTTCCATAGGCTATAGTCACAGACCATGGATCGCATTTTCACAATCACATGATGGTTGAATTAACTGCCAAATTAGGACTGTCCCACGATAGTTCTACTCCATATTATTCACAAGCTAATGGACAGGTTGAGGAAATCAACAAAGTCCTTAAATGAATGTTGCAGAGAATGATTGGAGTTCATAAACAAAATTGGCATTTAATCCTGTACTCAGTCCTGTGGGCATATAGGACTTCGTTGAGAAATGCGACCAGATTATGTGTTTCCAATTGGTGTATGGTCTAGAAGTTGTCTTACCAATTCAATGTGAAATTTCGTCTCTCAAGTTCGCCATTGATCTACTTCTCAAAACTTGGGAGGAAGAGGGTCGCTTCTTGGAACTAATCCACTTGACTAAAACCCATCGTGATGCCACGCTGGCTAACGAAGCTCATAAGAAACTTGTCAAGGCATAATTTGACAAAAATGTTGAGCCTCGTGTCTTCTCAAAAGTTGACCTGGTCTTGCTTTACGATCTGGACTCTGATAAACTAGGAGTAGGTAAGTTTGAACCATTATGGATGGGCCCCTACACTGTCAAACAAGTCTTGACAAAAGGAGCCTACAAGTTGGTCAATTATGATGGGATTCCACTGTCGCAACCCAGAAATGGGTTGTATCTTAAACGTTACTATGCTTAATTAAGTGTAGTGACCTCTTTGTTTTGTTACATTTTTGTTTTCCTTTAGAGTTGTCATTTTGGTTAAGTAATCCAATTCGCTTTTGCTGCAGATGGCAGACATTTTTGAACCATTTGTTGGGTATGCCGATGGAGCTAGTCGTAGTACACAAAACCTATCTTCTGCGGCGTGGGCCATTTTTGATTCGAGCGGTGAGTTAGTGAGCTTCAGGGGGATATGTATTGGTCGATCAACAAACAACATCACTGAGTATAGTACGTTGATTGAACTTCTCTCTGATACCATTTCGCATGGCATATGCTGACTCATTGTCAGGCTAGACTCGCAACTCGTCATCCTACAACTTACTAGCATTTATTCCGTTCGGAACCCAGCTATTTATCATATGTTCCTAAGAGTCAAGATTTTGGAAAGATAGTTTGATTCCATTCAATATCAACACATTTCCATAAACTTAAACACACTAACTGATTCATTAGCAAACTATGTGTTGGATAGACATTTGCAGCGTTTGTAAAGAACTCCTAAAATCAAAATATATAACTGTTTACAGTTTTTATATAATGTTTCGTGTCCAAGACAAAATCAGTCATGTGACCAAGAAACCCAAAAATGAATGCAGAAATTCATCCTAAGCTAATGATGCTAGTGGTAACATGTCGCCGCCTATGTGATCATACGCAAGAGCCTAGTCCATCGACTCAGCACGCCAGTAGTATGGCATTGTAACCTCAGAGGTAACTCGTCGGTCATCATGTCCTAAATACCAAGAGTGAGACTCTCGACCTAATCCTGCAGCACTACAGGGTCTTTGCTACGTCCAGATCATGAAGGATGGCCCTCCCTATAGCCTCTCGTGCTGGAATGTCAGCTGCCGCCCTTGGACGTGCTGCTGGTCACACCGGCCCAATATCTGCACAAGTATATGAGTTGGATTAGTCTTGATAACTTTTAAAGACATAGAAACATAATAAAACTGATAAATAAGGATATGGTCAAAATCATTTTATCCATAGCACTCCACTGCTCGCTAGCTGGTAACGCCAAATCTGGGTCATCGTGGAAATCCATCCCAACATATAGATACTCCACAAAGACCATCTCCTAATGGTCGAACCACTCAAAGAAGGCATTAGAGAAGGAAATCTATGATTGATAAGCATGTCTAGCCATAAGATCAACCCACCTCTGTATCCGTGGTTCCCTCGATGATGGCAATCCTAGTGAAATGTACTGAGGCTGCATCAGTGGAATCCTCTCCAAGGCAAAAGCTGACAAGATGGAACTGTAGCCAAAATTCTTGGATCTTCCATTTTTTACCTTGGATAGTTGTTCTTTTATGACTGGAAGTACCGCCTCACACCAGTTGAATACCTTCGGTTCCAGGCATTCCAGGGCGTACTGCATGTAAGATCTGTTTTCCAATTGAAGAGCCGCACTACCAGCCAATCTAGCAAAGGTAAATAAAATGGTCCTCAAAGATCAATCAGTGACATCCTGGACATTGATCTTTCCGTCTCTGCTGGGTTGAGATCCATCTCTAAAGAACTGGTAGATGTAATCTCTCATAGATTCGCCTCCGCGAGTGGATCTTGATAGTGAAAGAGGAGCGCCATGCCTCAATAACCCTATCAGAAAGTACATATCCTTGACTGTCAATGGAATAGATTTTCCTCTGATGTGGAATACCTGGTTGATCAGATTCCAAGCATCAAGAAAATACTGCAACAAATTGATTTTTTGCCTCATGCTAGATATACGAAAGAATTTGAGCAAGCCATAGTTTCATAATGCAGTAATTGTGCCCTGATCATGTAAGGTAAACATGTCCTCTTCTTCATGTTCATGTTCACACCACGTAATGACCATCTTAATCAAAAAAATACGTGAAACAAAGACAAAAGATGAATTAGGATCCAATTTTGAGCAAAAACAGGAAAAAATTTGGTGAAAAATCACTGTATAAAGATGCCCTTCTACGCCCATCGCACCTTGCCTTTGAGCAAGGTGGGGATGCATACTGACTGGCTAGTTGGTAGCCTAGTATGAATCGCAAGTTTCGATACTGGCAAGGTGTGATGATTGGGGAACGAAATATTCAAACCCCAAGGGCCCATAAATGTGAAAAAACATGCTTAGAATCAAAGAAGGATGGAATGAAAATGAAGAGCTCAGGGTTAGCTCTTACCTAGTCCTGACGGCATGGAGATTAGTCCACTGGATCTCCCAAAAACAACTAGTATAATTTGAGGGGGAAAACCACTCCAGAGCTCCAAATCCCAAATTTGAAATAGAATGATGAAAATGAAAGGTAAAACTACTTTTATGATTACTATTCACGTACTTGAAGCAAAATGTTAGTTTTAACCCATTTTTCGTATATATGTGTGTGTGTGTGTGTGTGTGTGTGTATTTCTAATCAGTTTGATGGAGTGATTGAGTAGGTTGAACGACTGATGAAATAATATGATGTGCTAAATAGCAAATTAAACATTTTGACCACAACAGGAGCAATGTTATCGCATGGTTCAAGCTCGTTAAAAAATAAACCCACCACCAGTAAATAACCTTTGTGATTGCCATAATTTTAGTCTTTTGAACCTAGGTTGTGTTCATGCCATCACCTCCATTCTTTTGGCCGATTATACGCTTCCACTTGATTGTTTACCCTTTTGAGGAACAACTACGATGAGTGGTCCTGTTAGCCACCCTCTTCACATCACCGTGTTTTGAGAAGTTCCAAGCTCACCTAGAACCAGTTGCTACCCTAAACACCACTCGTTCCTCAAAAAGCGAGTCCACTTTAAACTCTTTTCAGACTCGTTAAATATGAAAATACTGTCGAGAAATTGGCCTCTCCAACTCGCTAAAGTAATTGGAAGTGCCACCCCTCCTGCATATTTCAATATTTTTGGACCTGAGGGATTATCCCACAGAAAGATCAAGCGCTTGTTTTTTCGACTCGCTAAAGTGACCAAAAAATCATCCCTTACATATTATTTTATACTTTTTCAGACTTAAGGGATTATGCTACAAAAAAGGACCGCTGGAGTTTCCTTTTCATCCCTTATCAAACTCTCTAAACATGAAAAGGACCGAGTTATCCTCGTCGTTAAACTCATCAAAACAATAGCAACAAACTTGTCCACCCAGACAAGAAAGAGTTTCACTGTCATTAGGCTCGCTAAAACATAGCAACAAGTTTGCTCGAAGGGAAAATTATAGAACAAGCATATGTTATCCTCCTCAAGCTTGAAAAAAATAAAAAGGTACTGGTCAGCAATGACTTGGGAAAACGGGATGAAAACTTAAAGAATTTTATTGGTAGCAGGTCACTCTTGAACATGACACTTTCACTCCATCACAATCATTGAGTCAGGTTGGGTTATTCCGTTCACCGGTCATATCACTGTTGGTCCGTCGTACCATCCATCTTTTTGGGTTAACACTACCAATTCATCTCAGTGTCGCCGATATGTTCAAGAGAAGTCATTCATTGAATTCACCATCCAGTTAATGCCTCATCCACTGCAATACCTTTACCCTCCCTTTTTCATGACCACCATTCCTGAACCTTGTATCATTAGATTGTTTTCACCTCCAGAAAATTATTTGCTTCATTTCATGTCATTGATGTGGGATACTTTAGGCTCTCCTACGATGGGTCACTTCTTGTCGACATCAGCTCATTATCGAAGAAGTTGACTTAGAAACAACCCTTTCAGTACCTTGAAGCTTTCATGCCTCAATGGCAAGTTTCTCACTTCAGGTGACAGGTTTACATTAATGGCCTTCGACCAAGAGATTTTGCGTGGTGTTCAAAATCAGATCATATATTAACACCACGTAAATTGTACTGTAGTACCTTGAGGGTCATTATCATTATCGGTGATTCCTCTCGTGCCTGTTAACAACTTACATTATTGGCTAGTAATCAGGCGATGTCTTTCCATGTTTGATTCCAGGACATCTTTTCACATGGATCAACTTGTACATCGGGCGAAGATTGAACGAGTTTGAAGACCCCAGATCTAGTTTCATCCATCTGGGATGCAATATATTCAAGAATAAAAAGACATCAAATGTACACAGAAGATACACAGATGATCATCCAAGCTAAGGGATGATGGCTCTACATATAAAGAATCACCATTCTGCAACTGTAAACGATTTTCTGTTCTATGTACATGAAAATGAATTTATAAAGTTGAGCATGGGAATGCCCGCCTCAGCTAGATCATGGAAAATTATATTATGATGATGTATTGTATTGTATCTTATACAGGTCACCTTCCAATTCGAATACCTTAGATCCTCATGATAAAGCATTTCACCTGACATCTAAAGATTTACGACTTCATGCTTTAAGGGGCAATTGTTATAGACATATTTGGGCACTGCAACCCCAATCTTCTATGTCGATAACCCAAGGGCTCTTTAATCCATAAAAAGTGTTGTTTCATACCCTAAAGGATCATAGTCAAATGATTACATCAATCCCCTAAAGTTCCACCTGAAAAACCACTCAGAACTGGCCAAAACTGGACCATACTGACTACTCCACTATCAAGGTGCGATGCATACTGACTCCTACAATAGCCAGGTGCAATGCATATTGAAGAGGACTTCTGTAGGGTGCAATGGGCGAGAATGGACAAATGTCTGAGACAGTTTGCTAAGTGGATACTCATGGAATCTTCTAGAAACTTCTCCTATGACACTTGCCTCTCTGAATTCGCCCAAGGATGAGTAAGAGATCCAAGAAATCTCCAAGTGGAACCAAGAACTACAAGTGGAATGACACTAATCAAAAACCCAGAGATGACTCACACCCGTGTAGACATCTATAAATGGATCCCTCATCTGAGAGATCTAGAGGCTAGAATTTTGTAATTTGTAAGGAAATGCTGATAGTTTGTCTTTGAGAGAGAACATTATATTGTTGGGTGATCTAGCCTTTCATGAGGTGAAGAGGGTTTTGATGCTGGGAGGATGATGCTGGATCAGACAGCTGGGCTATAATCCTCTCTTCTATTATTAATAAAGTTCTTTGAGTTTTCCTCCATACAATCGTGTATTTGTGAATCTTGTTATTTGTGAATGCCATTGTATGTTCAATGTATTTATGATTCCGCATTGTCTATGATATAATAGATCGAGATGCTTTGATGGTGTTTTGTTACATTGTTTTCTACAGGTATTCTCTAAGCGAGACAAGTAGGAGAGGAGTTGCAAGCTCTATCAAGGGGGAGAGATATCAAGCAAGGATTCAAGCAAAAGATCTAGGTTGTCCCCTTTACTTCTCTCTTATCTATCATACATAAAGCAAATCAAAAATTGCTTTGCTTGTTTGTTTCTAGGATAGCTGTCAATCCTAGTGGGACTAGTAGATCGAAAAGACACTAGTTTTCCTGGAAACATGAAGGATTCCAGTTTTTCTAACTTTAAATCAGTTGATGAATATATTTAATTGAAGAGCAGCAAGATGGATTGTTTGGACCCTAATCCCGATAAATGTAAGTCCACACCATAACACCAAACCAGGGTCTTCTCTTGGGCATCTCTAGAACAGAAAAGTCTATCGGGAGAGCTTAGAATTTCTCACAAGTACAATAAGGAATTCATGAGGTCCCATTCAATGCAAACTACAAATTTCGTAAATCTACCAAAAAGAGCTTCATGTGTAGTGTGAATTTCTTGGGATTCTTGTGTATCAGATATAGAATTTGGAAACTTGAATAAGGTGAGGAAAACCCAAATGAAAGCAAGTTAGAGTTTCGTGAAGTTGAAGAGGAATGAGATCATAATGTTATTGATTATGCCTGGTCTCAAAAATATCAAGCAACGTATCTCTTGATTAAGGATCTTGATTTTCAATTCCTTTCCAATCCAAATTATCAAATAGTTCATACGAGCACTTTTGTTCTTTAGGTCTACAGGTTCGTAGCACTAGCAAAGATGAGGCGCCTTACAGCCCTTGCAACATCGATGCTACTTCTGCCAAAAATAACTACCCAAATAATGGATAAATACATTTTAAAGATGGTTTAGAAGAAACTGAGACCCTTTTGGAGAGCATGGACGAATTGAAATACAAGGGATGTCATCAAAAGGGTGACAAGAAGAGAAAGGGTTCCAAGGTGCAAATTTTCTGTGTGGTAGGTTTTCTTTTTCAGTTTCTAGCTTGGAGATATCATAGCTTCCCTGTTGTGGTTAAATTTACTATTTTTTTCTCTCAATAATGGATCTTTTTTATTAGTCTTTATGTAGTTGTGAATCTATTGATATTTGTAGCTTGAAGAATTTGATACCTCAGAGTACATGGGAGATCCAAGGTTAAAGATGAATATGTGCTAGTGTATCTGCACATTAATATTTTAATAAACTCAGATAATTTACTCCTCATACACCATCTAAACGATACAGAAGAGAGATTTTAAGACAAGATAAAGGCCCTTATTCTATACACTCAACTACATAAAGACAATACAAACAATATCTCCCATTCAAGAGGATAAACGCAGAAAGGCACTCTATATGGCATTAAAGTATAAGAATTAAATACAAACAAAATATTACTTTGGAAGAAAGAAAAGAAATCCTACAGAATATTTAGTTTCATAAACAACCTTAAACCCAACCAAGATGTGAAGGCACACACTGTATAGCACTGTTGCAATGACTATATTTCATTGAAGAGAAGCAAGATGGATTGTTTGGGCTCTAATCCTTGTAAATGTAAGTCCACACCAGAACACCAAACCAAGGTCTTCTCTTGGTCATCTCTACGATAGAAAAGTGTATAGATATAGCTTAGAATTTCTCAAAGTATGATTAGGAATTCTTGAGGGCCCATTCCATGCAACCTGCAAAATCCTTGAATCTACAAAAAAAGAGCTTCACCTGTAGTGATAACTTCTTGGGATTCTCTTGTATCGAAGAACACATACACACATATATATAACTAAGTTACCTAATTAAATGACTAGGATATTCCATTGCCAAGCATTGTAGATAATGATCCAAACCTTGTCCTACAAGGACCTTTACTCTTCCTCCTTTTAAACGAGCACACCAGATTGTTTCTCCATTGTATAAGACCTACTTAATTTTCTCTTGCACTTGCTTCAGTGGCAGTGTATCTATTAGATGCTCAGGTTTGATGCCACTGACATCATGCCTGCAAATAAGATAACCAATTACCTAATTCAAACGAGATAAGTTTAGTAAGTGCCAAGTCAGAATTAAATAAAGAAGTTGTAAATGAAAAATATGACCTGTAAGTTGTAACTGGAATTTGTGGCTTGACATAAGTGTGGAAGACCAACTTTTCATCTTCATTAACCAAACACACTCATGCACAAAGTTCAAGGGTTCCATCCTAACCACCACCGACTTCACAGTCTAGTGAAATACCAAAAAATACTTGGGGGTAGCTATTGTATTGGTCGGAACTTTGAATTTTTGGGTTTGCATTGAAGGGCTCTCTATTTCCATAGATCACCATATTAACAAAAGAAAACTAGTCACCTAGATGAAGAGGAATACTGATAAGTTTCTTGTGTTTTTACATCTACCATAACAAGTTAATGTTACAGCAGAACCCAATTTATGCATCATGTCATAGCATCCCCATCCCAAGCCAAACTCTGGATCTAATTCTGAACAGGGAATGTAACACCTATGACTCTGACACCCTCATCATGAGGAGGTCTGCAATGTAGTAGTAGAGAAAATGTATAGTGGCACACAATCTGATTTTGACTCTGGATCTAGCTAGCTATCAAAATTCCATTAAACATCAGGCGATCAGCGTTGGGAGGTCTACAAAATGGCATTGGTATCGACATCAAATTGTGTGAATTCTAATTATGATTCTGGATTTGGCTTGGGCTAAAAAAACTACAAACCGTCATACCATCATGATCATTGCCTTTATAAGATGAGATTGGAGTTGCTATCAACTTGAATGAACTTTGATTCTCGCAGGCCCTATCATGGCTTTAGTTCTGATTAATGTTCAGAACATTAATAACCATCACACAACCACCACCACCATCATCATTGGATCTGTACTGCAACACTTGTACTACAATGACGATGGAAATGATGCAGTTGATATCAAATTCCACACATGTTCATCAATAGGAAAAGATCTTGATGATCAAGGTGGACTGGACACGAAATTATACATCTCATACTGATGAAAACCATACCTCCTTTCTCCTTTTAACCATCCTTATAGAAAAACCCAATAGCAATATCTCTATTCCCACTCCCCATCTGACATCCCATAACTTGAGCCAACTCTAACACATTCTCCATCACCACTATCCATCTTTCCCCACCATTTTCTTAAGTGTCAGTCCTACAAATGGGGCACAAGGGGTTCTTAGACAACCCTAAATCCACACACTCTATTTGAAAAGTGTGCATACAAAGAGGAAATAACCTGCATGTCTCACCCCTCTAAAATCCATCCAAGCAAACAACACACTTTGAACAATAAAATTGATGCATCCATAATCCATTATCAATCCTTTCATCATTATTGTCAGCATCATTGCAAAGCATTCTATGTAACATAATATACATATCGCCATATTTATATTCAAAGGTAGGTAGCTTTTGCACCTGCCCCTCAGACATCCCCACACCATTCCCATAGACAGGACGAGAAGAATTTCCACTCTCTGTAGGTCTCCTCTCACTCATAATTCTGATTGCACTAACCATAATACACAAAAGACTTGAAATGAGAATTCCAACACCAAATAAAAATAGTACAATTGATATCATCACATAAGTTACCATGACAGTCTAGTGGAATAGAAGAAAATCCTTAGGGGTAGCTATTAGATTGGTCCAAACTTTAAATTCATGGGTTTTCTTTGAAGTGTTATCTGTTTCCATTGATTCCCTTATTAACGAAAGAAATTCAGTCATCTAGATGAAAAGGAAGATTGATAATTGGCTTGTGGTTTTACGTCCACCATAGCAAGTTAAGGTTTAAGAAGAACCCAATTTATACAAAATGCCATGACATACCCATCCCAATACATTCTCTGGATCTGATTCTCAATAGGGAATGTAACACCTATGACTCTCGCACCCTCTTTATGAGGAGGTCTACAATGTGGTAGTAGAGAAAATGTATAGTTGCACACAATCTGATTTTGACTCTGGCTTTGGCTAGCTATCAAAATGGCCTTTATCATCACACCATCATCGTTGGAAGGTATGCAAGATGGCATTGGTATCGACATCGAATTTCTTGAATTCTAATCCTGATTATGAATTGATATATATATACACATTTATCGGTCATTTAATTTATATAACTAGATTAGTAGAAAAAAAATTGGTATAATTTGTTACCTTTAAAACACATTCATCAATTCTAATTGTGTGTCCAAATTTCAA
>APFE030204503.1:128628-132016 GCA_000404065.3 Pinus taeda
GCAACTCAAACCTTGTTTACCAACTTTGAATTACAAAAAATATGACTACAACCTTTACTTCGGACATCAATGCTTTTCTTCACAAACACTTCCTATGTCAAGCTCAAGCAAATCTCAGGGCCTTGTGACTCTAACCTTTGTCTCCTCCTCCTTTCACTTAACCAACCTAAATTAAAAAAAAGCAAGACTAGAAGCTTTTCTCTAGACATGAATTCTTAATATTACCCAACGCTTTTGTTATCAAGTCCATGAAAATATTACAACCTTACGCTGCAAACCTTTATCTGCTCCTCTTTTCATTGAACCGACTTCAATTATTCAACATAAAATGAAAAAAAATTCTATGGACACAAGATCTTGATTAAGATCTTCCACCACTGAACTCATGAAAATCATATTATCACGTGACTGGAAGCTTCGCCTACTCCTTTTGCTCAACTGACTTGCTTTTCACAACACAAAACATGCAGTCTCCACACAAACAACTTTGTGGTTATTCACCATTGATTATGGAACAATAAGAAACTATATATAATACTAAGCAATACTTAGAAGTTTGTGGAAGACTCTACAATAATATGATAAGGGATGTTAGCTCATTAATCCATACTTAGAGATTGAAATGTGTCCAATGGACAACCTTGAAACCGGTTAAGCTACTAGACCTCATGACTCCTTATTTGTCTTTATCCAATATATTATCACTCCCTCTCTAAATTTAGAGGCCACGGACCCTGTGCCAAACATGAAAAAGAAGAACTTAGGAAGAAATGGGTTGGAGTAACAATTTGAAATGTTGATAGTGCTAAATTTTGATGATATATCTATTATTTATGAGTGAGATATCTATTATTTATTATTTTTTTTCTCATTCTAAAGGTATTTTACCCACAATGATTTATCTTTTATTTTTTTTTATTAAAATAATAAGAATTTCAATATATTTAAAAGTACAAACTTACAATACATATAATTAATTTCAAATTATTATCTATTTATTATATTTTTATAATAAATGATTATTGTTAAGTTTCTTTAAAAGAAATTCCTCATGGAAAAATCACAATTTTCTATTAATATAGAAAAGTACATATAGTAGATGCTTATATGACATATGCAGTAAGTTTGGCCGTGGCCATAAAAAATATAAGTCTATGTAGTTGATGCCTATATGGCATTTGTAGAAGTTTGGTCATGGCCATCAAAAATATAAGTCTGTACATAAATTATTACGCAGGGTATACTAAAATTATTCATAGAAATGATATATACAATGCATAAAACAAGTACTCAAAGTAATCACTGCTATATATTTCAAAAATTAGGGCCTATCAGCCCACTGATAGAACTGGTCTATGTAGGGACGATGATAATATTGGTAATGTTCTTCTCGCTACTGCTGCTGAATTATCCACAAGCCTTTGGGATGCACCGTGGCTGCCTTTGAAAGTTGGTTAGAAACCATATTACGCTCCCTGTAAATATGTTGACAAGAGATATAAGTAAATTGAGTTTTAAGGAGTATGATTGTTGGCATTATGATTCTGATATGGCTCTATGATACAGGTGTTGTACTTGATGGAAACTCACTCAAGTGTTCAGGCTCTCAAAATGATGGAAATTAAAAGGCTCGCAGGTGAATGGTTCAAAAGGTGCGGATCCGCAGGTTACCCATACAGGAGGTGCATTCATACCCGCAGGTTACCCATTCAGAAGGTGCGGACCTCAGTGCACACACTTCAAGGCAGTAAAGCGCGCTCACGTGGGGTTTCTTATGTTTGGCTCATGGTATTTAGCCCCCCTTTTCTGATGCTATGGTTTTGGCCCGTGGTATAGGATCTATTTTAGTCCCGGTTTGGATCCCTTGTATTTTTTATTGATGGTTTTGTCCCATGGTGTGAATAAGGGCTTGACTATAAATAGGGAAGGAGATCACTTGGCTTAGGTATCTTTTTGCAAATTGAATATCTTAAGATCTAAAATATTGGGTTATTGTTTCAAAAGATTGATCTATATAAAAGTGAAGTTGAAAGTGAATCTTTGAAGGGTGATCTCTTGAGCGCATGATTAGATCTGAGCATCTGACTATCAGTGGCACACTGGGGACTGTTATTTCGGCCCCTAATCAGGGGTACGCAGGTGATTAACGGTGAATGTGCGGGTGTACGCAGAGAAGAAGAAGGACAAGTGCGTGGGTACACAGATCAGAAGAAGACGTAGTACGTGGGTACGCAGCGCGACAGAGGTTTAGGTGCGTAGGCACAGGGAAAGTACGCAGTGCTTTAGAAGCTGCAGGTGCGTGGGTGCGCGGTGCGATAGCATCTGTGGGTGTGTGGCTACAGTAGGAGTACGCAGCGCGATAGCATCTGTGGGTGCGTGGCTACAGTAGCAGTACGCAGCGTGATAGTATTTGTGGGTGCGTGTCTGTAGTAACCGTACGCAGCGCGATTGAAGAAACAGTGTGTGGGTACGCGGTGTGGCAGAAGGATCTCTGTGGGTATACGCAGGGAAGCAGAAGGAGAAGTGCGTACGCACGCAGACCGGAGAAAGAAAAACTGCGTATCTGTCTTAAGATCTTTTTTTTGGCTGAATTTTTCCTGTTGATAAGGTGTTCTGGGTTTAGTTTACTGTTACTGTTGATCTGGTTACTACAGTTGACTGAGTGATTTACTTGTACTTGATGATCTCTTGATGTTTATGGATCCAGTCTAAAAATTTATGAAAAGTGATCCTTGAGAGAAAATAAGTAGGGGGTTGTAGCTCCCTTCCAGGAGAGACTGGAAAATGAGAGAGAGTTGTAGGTCTCTGCAGGTTGCAGCCTGCGTACTGGTAAAGGACTGCACCAGTACAAAACCTTTGTAAAAGAAGTTTCTAATTTGAAAGAAGATAGAGACATATTGCAGCAGGTGGTTTTCACCCACATTGGGTTTCCACCTCACATCTGGTGTTCTTTGGTATGACTATCTGTTTTCTTTGTTCATGCTCATTATTTTATGGTACTGACATGCAAAAATAATTCAAAGTGTAATTGAGGAAAATTTATTAAAAGAACTTGATAATACTGATTCACCCCCCCTCTCAATATTTTTTCCAACAATTGGTATCAGAGCAGGTCCTTCTGAAGGAGCTTGATCGCTTGAAGGAAGATCCATCATCATGAGCAACTATGAGAGGGAAGCATCGATCAGGCCACCGATTTTTGAAGGGACAAACTTCGTATATTGGAAGGTAAGAGTTACTACCTATCTTCAATCTTTGGGTACTGAAGCTTGGGACATTATAGAAACAGGGTATACTTTTCCATCAGCTACTCCTACAGATCCAGCAGAGAAAAAGAAATATGAAACAAATGCAAAGGCAGTCAATACTCTTCTAGGATGCCTATCTC
>APFE030204503.1:137674-162249 GCA_000404065.3 Pinus taeda
AGCAAGAAACAGAGTTCGATTGCCTTGTCTACAGCTGAAGCAGAATATGTTGCTGCTGCATCTTGCTGCACTCAACTTATTTGGATGATGCAGACCTTGCAGGATTTCCAAATCACTTGTACGCCACCTATCTCCATCTTATGTGATAATACAAGTGCAATCAGCATTTCAAAGAACCCAGTTATGCATTCAAAGACCAAGCACATACCGATAAAGTATCATTTTCTCCGAGAACAAGTGCTTGAACAAAAGGTCAAGTTGGAGTATGTTCCTTCTAAGGAACAAGTTGTTGATATACTCACTAAACCACTGCCCAGGGAGTCCTTTGAATACCTCAGGCAAAAGCTGGGAGTTGTTTTTGCATCATCTTGTTGTTGAATCTCATTTGTTGGTTGTACGCGAAGTCTATACATGGTATACGCGTACATTTGTTGGTTTATGGATTGATTGCAGATCAATGGCACAGGTTCAGGGGGAGCACATATAATGCATTGTTGGCATTATGGGAGCAGAAAAGGAGATCATGGATGCTGATCTAAAACATGGCTGCAATATGTCTCTATCTCTTTCATGATTGTTTATAGTGTTTGGTGGATTATGTTTCCTCTTTGCAGATATGGTTTATAGTCAGGGGGAGCATGTTCTTAGGGGGAGCATAACCCTTTGCCCTTGATGTCAAAGGGGGAGAATGACATTGAGGACCTTGAGGTTGCCATCAAGTCCAAAGGGGGAGATTGTTGGCATTATGATTCTGATATGGCTCTATGATACAGGTGTTGTACTTGATGGCAACTCACTCAAGTGTTCAGGCTCTCAAAATGATGGAAATTAACAGGCTCGCAGGTGAATGGTTCAAAAGGTGCGGATCCGCAGGTTACCCATACAGGAGGTGTGTTCATACCCGCAGGTTACCCGTTCAGAAGGTGCGGACCTCAGTGCACACACTTCAAGGCAGTAAAGCGCGCTCACGTGGGGTTTCTTATGTTTGGCTCGTGGTATTTAGCCCCCCTTTTTTGATGCTATGGTTTTGGCCCGTGGTATAGGATCTATTTTAGTCCCGGTTTGGATCCCTTGTATTTTTTATTGATGGTTTTGTCCCATGGTGTGAATAAGGGCTTGACTATAAATAGGGAAGGAGATCACTTGGCTTAGGTATTTTTTTGCAAATTGAATATCTTAAGATCTGAAATATTGGGTTATTGTTTCAAAAGTTTGATCTATATAAAAGTGAAGTTGAAAGTGAATCTTTGAAGGGTGATCTCTTGAGCACATGATCAGATCTGAGCATCTGACTATCAGTGGCACACTGGGGGACTGCTATTTCGGCCCCTAATCAGGGGTACGCAGGTGATTAATGGTGAATGTGCGGGTGTACGCAGAGAAGAAGAAGGACAAGTGCATGGGTACGCAGATCAGAAGAAGACGTAGTGCGTGGGTACGCAGCGCGATAGAGGTTCAGGTGCGTAGGCACAGGGAAAGTACGCGGTGCTTCAGAAGCCGCAGGTGCATGGGTGCGCGGCGCGATAGCATCTGTGGGTGCGTGGCTACAGTAGAAGTACACGGCGCGATAGCATATGTGGGTGCATGGCTACAGTAGCAGTACGCGGTGCGATAGTATCTGTGGGTGCGTGTCTACAGTAACCATACGCAGCGCGATTGAAGAAACAGTGCGTGGGTACGCGGTGTGGCAGAAGGATCTCTGCGAGTATACGCAGGGAAGAAGAAGGAGAAGTGCGTACGCACGCAGACCAGAGAAAGAAAAACTTTGTATCTGTCTTAAGATCTTTTGTTGGCTGAATTTTTCCTGTTGATATGGTGTTTTGGGTTTAGTTTACTGTTACTGTTGATCTGGTTACTGCAGTTGACAGAGTGATTTACTTGTACTTGATGATCTCTTGATGTTTATGGATCCAGTCTGAAAATTTATGAAAAGTGATCCTTGAGAGAAAATAAGTAGGGGGTTGTAGCTCCCTTCCAGGAGAGACTGGAAAATGAGAGAGAGTTGTAGCTCTCTGCAGGTTGTAGCCTGCGTACTGGTAAAGGACTGCACCAGTACAAAACCTTTGTGAAAGAAGTTTCTAATTTGAAAGAAGATAGAGACATATTGCAGCAGGTGGTTTTCACCCACATTGGGTTTCCACCTTACATCTGGTGTTCTTTGGTATGACTATCTGTTTTCTTTGTTCATGCTCATTATTTTATGGTACTCACATGCAAGAATAATTCAAAGTGTAATTGAGGAAGATTTATTAAAAGAACTTGATAATACTGATTCACCCCCCCTCTCAGTATTATTTCCAACAATGATTTCATCCAAAATGTTTCTAAGAGAGTGCATATCACATTCATATGAGTTGTTGAGCAAGTTTATGATGATTTTAGAGTCACAAAATATCTTAATATGATTGCATGCATGTGCGAGAGAAAAATGGAGGAGGTGTCTAAGAGAGATCAATTCAGCATAATTGTTTGTCTCCATCCCCAAGCCAATTTGTATTTTGTAGTGATGATTTTTATGTTTATGCAATAATATACCCGCCCCCCACACCCCCCCCCAACATCCCTGAGTGTGTGATGCACCAACAAGATATGCCCAAGATAGGTTGCGATCAATGACTTCAAGTGTCACAACATGGCGAGTGGGTGTGGGATCGTCTCTCGGGATTTCATGGTAGGAAGATACAATTTGGGCAATAGATTATGGCCAATGAGCCACCCTATCTCTGAAAATTATCTCATTCCTATTAAGCCAAATAGTCCACTAGGTTATCAATGGAAGACAATGACTTTTTTGGTTCGAGGACCCATCCCTGCATCAATTCCAAGATTCTAAAACATTAAGTCTATGCCATCTGTTGGGTAAGGATAAAGTATCTAGCACCTGTTCCCATATGTGAATCTCCGAAGGATAGAGAAAAAAAAATGATCATTTTATTCCTCTGCTTGTTGACAGAGCCCACACCAAGAGGGTCCGGAGAAGGATTGTTTCATTAGATTAAACCCTATTGGTATCTTGTTCCTTAAAACATTCCACATGAAAAGTTTAGTTCAAGGGGGAGCTTTTAATTTCCACAAAGTATGCCACCAATCCATTTACTCAGGCAACATGTGGGCAACACGAATAATGGGATAATCGGCTTTGGGAGTGTATGCACCATGCATAGCAGGGGCCCAAATGAGTTCATCAACTCCATGCTTTATTCGAACATGGGATTCTGTCAATGCATTAATATATCCATCCCATTCTTATTGACACCTGTCAGGAATACCCAAATGCTTAGCAGATTTCCATTCTTGTGTAAAAATCGAGGTATTCATAGGGTCAGCAATATTAGCAATCATCGGGATATCTTTGTTCTTGAGAAATTGAGTAAGATCATGGGGGAGGTGATAAATGTTACCACAACCCGTCTAGGGGTCAATGCCAATTCACACAGATAAACCACCCCTAATTGTCCATGTGAGTCCATTTCTGATGGTGGGTAAAGTATGCAATATTGTGCGCCATATCATGGATATCCATGTTTTCTGCCAAGTAGGAAACGAATCCAATCAACAATCTGATGAGGCCAAATATATTTCTAGAAAATCACCTTTGTCCAAAGGATATGGCAGGTAAGGATAAGCCATCCCATCTTTGCAGCAAGTGCACGAGAAAAAGAGGGCAGGTCTTTCAATCCCCAGCCACCCATTTCTTTGGAATTGCAATGTGTCTCCAGCCTACCCAGGCAAAAGGTTTCCCTTGTAACCATTCCAAAGGAATCTGTAGCAAATTTTTTGTATCCAAGATAGAATTCCTTTAGGAATCCATGCCAGAGACATCAAATACACTAGTGTAGCCTCCAAGGTCGATTTAATAAGCACCAATCGACCAGCTCTGGATAAGAACCTATGATTCTAGTTGAGAAGTCTTTTTTCAATATTGGCCACAAGCCATATCTATTCAACGATCTTATAGTAGTGTGGCTTGATCTATAACCCAAGATATTTGAGCCCATCATCCAGTTCAAGGCTCTAGAATGGGAACTTTTGTTGAGCAATCCGAGCTTCCTGTGGAGTGCAGGCAGATAGGGTGATAGTGGATTTCAATCGTTTGGGTTCCATACTAGTAGCCAAAGGGAAGAGCAACAATATGTCATAGAATGTAGAGGTGTCCCGAATTCCTCCATTGAGAAAGATAAGCACATCATCATTGAAGAGGAGGTGGGTGAGAATGCACTGATCTGCTATATTGAGTCCTTGTAGGCACCCCTCTCTTTTGGTCAAGGCTATTAATCTGCTAAGTCTCTCCATGACTAACAGAAAGAGGAGCGAGGAGAGAGGGCAACCTTGTATGAGGACACATTCTACATGAAAAAAGTTGGAGGTGTATCCATTGATTAGGATACTAAAGGAGACAATAGTGATGCAACACATGATCCAATTGATGAAGGGAAAGGGGAAGCCTAAATGGGTAAGGAGCATTTTTAGATAGAGTTAGCTTACTTGATCAAAAGCTTTTGAGAGGTCAATTTTGAGGATGACACCTTTAAGATTTTTGTCTTAATGGAATGGAGGGCCTCTTGAGCTATGCCAATAGATTCATGTATTTATCTATTATGGAGGAAATCAAATTGTTTCGGTGATAGATGATTTGATAGGATAGGCTTAATTTGATTGGTCATTATCTTGGCTATGATCTTGTCTAGATAGTTGTAGAGTGATATAGGTCTGAAATCATTGAAAGATAAAGGAGAGTCAACTTTGGGTATGAGAGCAATGAAGGTAGAGCTGATTGCCTCGTACATTCTCCTAGATATCCTGCAGTCCTCCACCGCTTTAAAAGGAGATCTTGCCCAATGGTATCATAAAAGGCCAAGTAAAATTCAATGGTACATCCATTTGGTTGTGGACTTTTGTCTTTTTTGAAACATTTTAGTGTGTTTTCCAATTCTTCCATAGAAACAAGATTTGTAAGATCCTCTTCCTCTTCCAGATCAACAAACCGAGGGAAGAATCCAACAATTTGAAAAATTTCGGCAAGAGTGGCACCAGGGGGCACCTTGAAAAGTTTCTAGATGTGAGAATTACCCAGGTGTGCTAATTGATGAAATGATTTTGGGAGATGACCATCCTAAAAAGGCATGTGCCATAAGGTGTTGTTGTCTCTTCTTCCCTTACATAACTGTGTAAAAACTTGGTATTCTTATATCCATCTTGTAGCCAAATAGCCCGGTTTCTAAGGCACCGTGTTTCTTCCCGATCTTTGAGAATTTTGGATTTATGAGTCTCCAAGTCAATGAGAATTGATTTTGCCTCCATATATATGAATCCTCGACCCTGATCATCAAGGAGATCTATCAGTTTGGATTCAATGGAACTGAGAGTATGATCATCCCGATGTTGTTTGTCTTTTGTCCATTTAATAGATAATCTCTTGATTTCTAGAAGGTTATGACAGAAACCTTCAACAATGATTCTCCCCATTGCAGGTGGGTGAGAGCTCCAGTAATCCGTGACTAAGTTGATGTAATTGGTGTCCTTTAACCAGATGGTATTGAATTTGAAATGGGCCCTGGGCTTCTAGAAAGGACCCGACAACTCTAGGAAAAAGGGAGAATGATCAGATATTCCACAAGATCCAACCCATTGTTATAATTGGATAGGGTTCTTACTAGAGGTTCCATGATGAGGAATATATCCAATCACCTGGCCAGAGCAGCTGCCCCTTTTCTTCTATTGCGCCAAGTAGGTTGATATTTGTTCATGGGGATGTCAATCAAGTGGTATTTCTCAAGAAGATGCTCCATAGTGTCTAATAAGGGGTCCACTTGTGCATTATAGCCCCAAGATTCCCCATATCCAATGGAGAAATTCATGTCCCCACCCAAAATGAGATTATCAGATCTGACTTAAGATGAATTGAGGAGGAGGTTCAAAAAAGTAGCTCTGTTTTGATAGGGGACATATACATTGATTATCCTAAAATCCATACCAAACTCCTAGGAGTAGATGTCCATAACAATGAAACCAAATCCTCCGCAAGAGGCATTGAGTTTGATGGTGCGAGGATTTATGACCAGGGCAATGCCAGTGGACCGCCAAATGACATCAAAAGCATGGAAGGTCTAGCATGGCTTCAATGTTCGTAGGACAAGAATGACTTGATCAGCGCAACCTAGGGTTTCTTGCAAGAATGATATCAACAGGCTCAAATTGAAATAGTCTCATGACGGCTAGTTTTTTGGGAGGACTAGCCAGACTTCTGTAATTAAAGGAGAACCACTCCATGGGGGAGACCGAGGAAGGGTGTTCGATGCTTTAAGTACCCAATCAAGTGTGGATTGTCTGCCATGTGCCACTTCCACTCCAGCCTGCTAGATAGATTTAGAATGTGTGATTGATGATCCCTAAAGTTCTTGCACATGCGGGGGGGAGGTCAATCCAATCCGAACAAGCTCCAGAGGATGTGGCACTCGGATCAAATATCATAAGAGTGAGAGTGGCCAGAGGGGGTTGAAGAATCCAAGGGGAGGGATGAGTTTGCCAATCTAGGGATGGATGGTGGAGTAGTCGAGATAGCATGTTGATGGAGGTCCACGGGGTAGGTAATAATAGTGGAAGATATGCCTAGGATAGATGCAAATGTAGTATGCATGTGCTGAACATAACAATTTAATGAAATAAAAGAAACAGCGCAAAAAGGTGGAGGAGTAACCGATGAGCGAGCAGTCACGGCTACAGCCCTAGATCTTGTCATAGGTGGAGAAGGAGAACAAGGGGAGGTCAAAGTTGACAACTGAATTCATTCGCACTCTGTCATCAGAGGATCTTTGGACCAAGGAATCTGACCTACGGTTGATGTGGGTGCAGCAGGAACAACATCCTCAACTTCCTTGGTCGGAGTGGCAATCAGGGAAATGAGTGGGCAATCTTTATAGAGGTGTCCGACCTTATGAGACCATCATCATCTAAACAACACTCCTTCATAATCCAGTATTTGAACGTGAGTGAATGTCTTCCAATGCAGAGTGATTTTCTCTTCCAACCACTCTTTGGTATCCGGGTATACCAAAATGCGAGTCATAGATATATTGCCATAGGTGGTGTAGGTCTTGTTGTAATCCAAAAAGGTACCAAGCACATTCCCAATGCGAGTGAAAATATCTTCAGACCAAAAATGGAGGGGTAACCCTGGCAACCTGGCCTAGAGTGGCCCAACACCAATTTGTTCCTACTCAGGATCGAATAATGGGTAATCCACTGGTTGAGCAGAACCAAGGCCATCTCAGTATGCCAAAACTTGGAGAGTGCCCAAGAGGTGTATTCCTCCATTTGAAAGCTGAGTTCAAACCATCGTCGATCTAGAGTAGTAACTGTGGGAGTTCCTTGAAGATATTTCCACAAATTTCCATGACCCAAAGGAAAAGACGAGCAATAGAATAAGCTCATCCTTTGACTCTTCCCACTAATATCTTGCTAGCCATATCAACAACTTCCCCCATTTGAATCCCTTCGCTAAAATTTAGTGATAGATCCTTGCGGGAAGCCCTAACACACTTTAGTTTTTTACCTTACCAATATGTAGTGCACTCTGATGGTCCTGCAAGGGGTCGTGTGCACCTTGATTCTCCTGCTGAGGTAGCGAGATGTTGTCCTCGGGGTTTATCGCTGACATGACAAAGTAACTAGAAGGGAGGTGGTGGAACCCAGTTCTATCACAAAACGGGTGAAAGGGATGGAAGATGGATGGGAGATGCCCACCACAATACCAAACCCTATAAAGGAGGGGAAGTATGAGGATACTTGATGAGGAGAAGTAGTTAAATGTAAAGGGTTAAAAGACGGGGAGGGCAGAATGCAAGAGGCTAGTAGGTGAAGGGTATCCGCAGATAGGGGAGGGCATTCAAGGCCCATATAGCCGATAGAGAGAGCGGCAAATGACAAACTAGACATAGAAGGGTCGGGGTCGGAAAGGGATGGAGGAGAAATGGAAAACTGCGGAAAAAGCATACCATGAGCCTAAATAGTCGAAACCTCTAGCAGAACGATAGGGCTAGTCCACATAGGCTCATAGGGGTTAGGGTTCACTAAATAATCCACCACCTCTTCGTCCATGTCCGACATCCTGCAGGCAATCTGGAAGACAATGAAAGGTGCAGTTTGTTGATGGCAAACCCAAAGAGCAAATGCCGACCATAATGGTGTAGGTGACAACACAAATGTGAGGATGGCAATGATGACTGTGGAGCTTCAGGCTATGTAGTAGAAAACCTAGACGTGCTCCAACAGCTGATCAGTCTAGAGCTCCATCATGTTCCTTCATTCAACAGTTAGTCGAGTTTCCTTCCCAAGTTTCTTTAAATTAAATACATAGAAAAAGGTTTTAAAAATTTACATAATTTATTTCCAAAAAAAAAAAAATTCAAATAATTACACCAAAGGTCTCTCTGCAACGTTGGGTTGGGTAGACACTTTTCATCATAGCTACGAAGATGATCAATCCATTTTCATCTTCCTCCAGCAAACCATTTTTTTCGATGTGGCCCTCAACACCAACAACTCTTGGCACTCTAAACAATTGAAATCGTCAACCTCACCGTCAACAACTCTGATTTGGTTAGCGTAGAGCTTTCCAAGAACCTCGGAAAATGGTAGCCAAAAAGGAGTCTCACACACCATATTTGAGGAGCTATCTTATCATTTGAATCCACACTCACTCTTATAATCCTCTTGGGCATGATTCTCTTACTCTTGCAAAGTGTCCAAAAAAGCGGCATGAGACCCTCCAAATGGTATAAGAACCCCAAACTTCTGAGTAGATCCAATAGCCATATTTTCTTTGAACTCCCCAAGAGACTTTGATATCGTCAAAGCCAAGACTATTGGCTATTACAACCTTAACACCATTGGCATGTGCATTCCTAACGAAATCAAAGTAATCCTAGACCTCCCTTTCAATTCATGGACCAACACCCCAAAGTACTTGAACTAGACTTTGGAATCTCATAGGAGGACCCATTGTGCAACCTCGGGAATGAGTTGTTGGACTCTAGGACCTTGACAAAGATCATTCTTATGCCTTGGCGGATATATGACACTGTAAGCACCATGTGGCAAAGAAAAGACATAAAATCATTCTGGGCAAAGTTTATCCATACTTTATCCAATCTTGCCTCGTGACACTTGCATTGGAGAGTTTGGCTATGCATTCAGCGGCAGGTGATAATATGATATTTTATTCTTTTGATTTACCTTTAGCAATTGCTAGTATGTCCTTGTTCTCGTTGAACTGAGTTTTAGTTTGCCAAAATATCAATAGCATTAAATAACAACAGTCAAAAGCTTATGAATGTGAAATGGTACCGCGTACTAGCAGTTGGCCAACTCACCTATGAGATTCAATCTATGTCGCAGTGTCGCAGTTTACTAATTTGAAGAAACCTGACGAAACGCTGAATTGTCATTCTCTCTGAATCCACCTTATAACACCTTGATATACCACAGCACCCGTACAACAATGTGCTCGGCTAATTGGGAAACGAACGGCCACGAGGAAATATAGTGATTTCAACGACAGAGTTGCTGCCGAGTATTATCAATTAATTGTTGTATGAGAAGACTCTGAAAAACTGGTTTGACTAGTGTCTCTGTTTCTGAGGGTTGTCACCTGGACCCCCATCTTCCCATAAATGATACACAGATGATATGTTGTATAAGTGTTTTCGCTGTGACGATCAGAGAATAAGATGAAACGCGGACTCTCCAACATTACAGGAGTATTTAGAACTGGTAGAAATAAACCTTAACTGCAAAATCTATTAGGCGTGAAGTGGATATATGAACTTTGTCAAGGGATCCTATGTCTAAATACAACTAAAAGCACTACGATACATCAATTCAAATTCTTGTTATCAATAGAATATCAAACTGGATATATCCTTTTCACTATTTGAAAAACCAAGGGACATTATTTTCAGACCGTAGCTGTCGTTACATGTGATTATAAATACGCAGAACTTGATGTACAACTGAATGCTGCAGAGCCGTATTAAAGAAATTCTCATAAAATCTCCGTCGTGACATTTATTACCAAAGCTTTATCGCCCGAGGAAGATATGGTTATACATCCGTTCGTTCCTGTATATATTTATGAAGGTAAATTGACAAATATTTACCATATTTTAGTGTAGGGACAATTAATTACAGGTGTTTCTATGTATGAGTATTCTCAAAATGTAATGCGTTCACTGGTATTATAGAGAATAAAGCCTGATTAGTTTATTTATGTGTTGAGTTTTTTAGGTAGGTAAATGGATATTAGATGGTATATTTTATTATTATAAATATCTGGGTATTATAAATATTCCTTTTTACTGAAGATAATTAGTAGACAAAAATTCTCTGAAAAGAGGATAAAATCCATAAAAAAAAGTAAAACATCTTTACTATCCTAAAAAGCTTAGCCAATCGAAATGCAGGAACAGCACCATACGGCAGGCTAATAATACATTAAAAAAGCGGGAACAGCACCATAATAGAGGCTAATATTTATTATGGACGGTGGCAACTTGCAAGCGCTTCAGCCATGTACAGATGCTTAGACCGACAGAGCCGTGACGATCCCTTTTTAACGGACGCAAGGTCAGGGCTACTTACGTATGGCAAAGGTTTCAAGACAGGTACGTAACTTATAATATTGTCATTTGGGCATACGTCCATACGTCTGCGACAAGGTCCTTTTGTTACTGGTGTAGTTCTACATGAATACGATAGAGTCATTGTTATTTGAAAGTGGGTAATAAGTATCAAGTATATAGTCTTTTAATGTTTTAGTGTACATATCTAAAATAATTTTATGCTAATAGTGCGGGTGTTTATTGATATGTTTTTATATATTAATTTGATTTAAAAAATAAAAAATAAAAATTTTTTTCTAATTATTTGAAAATTAATTTAGATTAGATATTTATTGTTTGATTTAATTATTAAATTTGTAATTCAATTTTAATTATAATTTAATAATTGTGTTTTTCTTTTTAAAGAGGTATCCGAGATTCTTTTCATTATAATTAATATATAAATGAATTTGGTTATTTAATTAAATTAAAATTTGACACTTATAAAAAAAATAATTTCTTAAATTTAATATTTTGGAAAACATATTTTTATGGAATGTAACAGAATTGTGTCTAATGTTCGTTTAGGTTATCTAAATTTTCCTTCGCCAATACCGGAATTAGTTCTAGTATACTTTGTAACACAAGCAACTTTTTAGATCACCTTTAGGAGATTGTAGTTATTATTTTTTCACTAATTTCTCTCAACACTATATCAATATTTGAGATTGCATTCACATCTAGATGATTAAGAGTTTTCCAATGGTATATTTAATTCATTAGATTATCATATCGGTGCACCAAATTAGGTCTCTTTAAAGTTTTCATTAATATTTCCACATCAACCACTCATACTATTAATGTGTGGCTAGTGACATTTCACCCTACTATTTGGTTGAGGTTCTTAGAATTGACATTGTTTTACATCCTCTTTTCCCTATTCTTCATTTCTTTTGACTTTCTTATAACCTATAGTAATACATTCTAACATGTATATGTGAGTTTATATATAACATGTTTCCCATTGCATCTCTCTAGTCTTTTACATGAGTTTATGATTGAGCATTGGAAAAAGATAATATTTGTATTGATCATTGAGTTAATGTGCAACGATGAAGTGCCAAAAAGTTTGTTCTGTAGGTTGTAATGTCACTACAATGTCTATCTTGGTCACAGTGTTTGTTACTCAGTTGTTAAAACTCTACTATCACTACTACAACTTTGGTGCCGCAACTCCCTACTTCAACTTTGGTGCCGCAACTTGTTGTTGCAACTTTGGTGTCACAAGTCCCTGCTACAAATCTAGTGTCACAACTCCCTACCACAATTTTAACACTCCAACTTGGTGCTGCAACAATGGAGCCTCAACTCAATGCTACAACTCACTACTATAACTCTTGGAACTACGAGTTGACACCAGAACCATGAACTAATAAAAAGCTCAAGCTAATGTTGTTACATAGTTGTTGTTCCATTATTTCAATTTGGTTCAATATTAAACATGATTAACTAAGTTGTTAATAATTATTTTGGAATTATATATGAGTCATTTATTGTTTTTTAATTGTTTGCTTGTTACTTGGTCAACCATGGTCAACCATGTTTAGCCATGGTTAAACATGGTCAACATGCTCATCTATTATTAACCATATACAACATAGTCGACCATGATGAACTTGGTTAAATGTGTTTGGCCATGGTCAACATGACTAACATAATTAACCATGGTAAAACGTTGTTGGGTGGTTTAAACGGTCAACCATAGTCGACCAAGGCATATCTCAATGAACCATGGTCAACATTGATATAACATGAATGTAACAATGTAATAATCATCAACATTAATGTAATATTATTAGATTTAATATAACATAAATATATTGTTATGTTAATGGTTGACCATGGTCAAGCTCAACCAAATCCCTTCAACCTCATCAACCATGTTCAATTTTATCAACCCTCTTCAACCATGGTCAACCATCGCTAACCCTTGACAACCATGGTCAACCTTCGACAACCATTTATAATCATAGTCAAGGAACATCAACCATAGCCAAGCAACATGAACCATAGCCAACAATGGTCTATGAATCCACCTAGTGCATGTTGATCGTCTACTTACACAACAACATTAGTAAATGTGGTTGATATATGTAGATTCTTGAAATTTTCCACCTTTAATATGCTTTCAGCGTATCAAAATGATGTTGATTGATGTATATCAACCACATTTACTAATATGGTTTTATTAGTAATATATGATATATAAAATAAGAGTGTGATTTGTAGATTTTATAATTCTTCCGAAATTTAATGATACTCAATAAATATACGAAATATTCTAAAATCTCCAAATTACATATGTTATAAACTATTTAAATTCTATACAGTTTAGTCTTTAGTCTTTAGTCTTTATCCCATCTTATGTTCAAATTTACTTTAAAAAAATGGTTTCATACCAAATCTTATAAAAAAAATTGTGTTGATAACAAGGATCAGCTACCCATCTTAACTCTCATAATATTGATAGGTAAAGATCAATAAGATGAAAATAAAATGACTTCACTTCCCCTGAATGCCCGATGATAAAATATGGCTAGAAAATAATAATCACAAAACAGAACAATGTTACCAATATTATATCCTTAGTTCTCGTTGAACTTGGTTTTGGTTCGCTAAAATAAAAATGGCATTAAGTAACAAGATTCCAGTGCTAATGAATGTAAAATAGTACCGCATATAGGCGATTAGGCAGCTGATATATCAGATTGAATCTATGACGCAGGTTACTAATCTCAAGAAATCTGATGGAACGATGAATTATTACATTGTAAATCCACTTTATATTGCGCACTGGTTTTTTATTTCACCAGGATTGTCATTAAAAAGTATTCTGATGTACCCATAAAAGAGTGTGTTCAACGGGTTGGGAAACAAACAAATATGAGGAAATATTGTGATTTCAATGACACTTTTGCTACCATGAGTTGTCAATTATTGTATGAAAAAGGTAGTTTAACGAGTTTCCCCATTTTGAGGGTTGTCAACTGGACCCCAGATGCCCATAATGATACACATATGGATATGTTTTTGTATACATTCGTGTCAGTAGTGTTAGAAATTTTAGGATTGGAAGGTCTAGATTCCATAATTTCTAAAAGGCATGGCTTTAGATAACAAATTTAGATATCAGTTCTTGAAAATTTTCCAAACAAATGTTTTAATGGCACTCTAACTCGAATATAATGGTAAATGATAGCTTTCGTTTCTTCATTATAGTTAATATTGATTTTTATTTGTGATTATTTCTCGTTATTAAAGAAAAATAATCTTTACGATCATTCCCTAAGATGAAACACAGATTCTCCAAAACTATATAAGTATTTAGAAGTAGTAGATATAATTCTTACAAATCTTTTAGATGTGAATTGTATATATCTTATCAGTTAATGATAATTAGAGGAACGTTGTCCAAGGATCCTATGGACTTTTGGAATTTATCATACTAATGAAAGTAGAGTGGATTTCTGCTAAATACAATAAAATCATTCCAAATACATGAATTCAAGTGTAGAATGACAACATGGATAGATCCTTTTCTGCATTTGAGAAAATAAATGGAATTTGCCTGGCCAATATTTGTCATTACATGTTGTGACACAACTTATGAGAGGTAATTGTTTGGCACAAGATAAATTAGGATGAGAGCCCAAAGTATATTCTTTTGCCCGGAAAAATTAGGTCAAGAGCTCAAAGTATAGGATATAGCATAAACTAGGATGATGTTTAATATGAAAGAAAGCTCAACCATTTTCATATGCACGATTACTAACCAACACATTGTTCTAGTGATCCTTGGAATCATCGACATTTAATTCAAACCATAGCCAAGCAGACTAATACTGAAAACTTTTACTCAATTCTAAAGTCATGCAACTAATATTGTTGTTGTTATCATTATCAACGTAATCCAGAAGAAGATTCAAAAAATAAATCCTTGCTACAACTTTGGTGCCACTTAATGCAACTTCAATGTTGCAACTCTAGTGTTGTAGCTTGCTGCTACAACTCTAATGTTTGAACTCCCTATTACAACCCTAGTTTCACAACTTGTTGTTGCAACTTGATGTTGCAACTTGGTGTCGCAACTTTGGTGTTGCAACTCACTATTGTAGCTTTGGTGCTACAACTCACTACTGTAACTGTGGTGATACAACTCGCTACTGTAACTGTGGTGCTACAACTCTCAGAATTATGAGTTGACACTGAAACCATGAGCCATTGGAACCTAGCGATAATAAAAAAACTCAAACTATTGTTTTTTTTTTGTGAACTGCGGTATTTCTATTATCTACAAACATTTATAAAAGTACAAAACTTAGGAGCCTCAATCTGCCCTTAGGGAAACCAGATCTGTTGGATCCTATACTTCCAATAGTCAATAAAGTTATCAAACTGGACATTGTCAAACTGCAAAGATACAAAAAGACCTCTTCCCCCAAATTTACCCCAAAAAACTAGATTTTTCTCAGTCCTACTTGACCAACCCCATGAGCTACTGCCGCTATGGCATACCAGATAGTGTTCCAAAAAAACAGAGTATTGACTTTCGAAAAAGAAAAGGAAACGAAGAACAGGCCTTTCAATTCGCTGCATTTCCTCGATCGATTTTGTTGCTGACGCTGTCTTTCCTCAGCTCCGTCAACATTGCTTTAATTTCCTTGAGGTGCTCGTTCTGCTGCCTCACCAGCTCCTCCAAATTTGCAACTTCCTTTTTTGCAGCCGCTGTTTCTTGCGCTATCTCCAACATTTCGGTCGCGACCTGCTCCATGGCCTTGGCCAGGAGGTGTTTCAGAACCCAGTATGTATGTAGAGCGCGGTGATACAGAGTGAGTCTGCCTCGCGTGTTGCCAGGGTCCGGCAGCTGCGAGGACCATTCGTCCATTTCTGGGTCAGAGGGTTCCTCTAACACCCTCTCCTCCATGGCGTCGATGATGTTCCTTATATCTTCATTGGTTTCCAAATTATAGGCTTGTTCAGCTTCGTGCAATGCCCTACTGATGGACCTGTTCCCTCTTTTTCGCCTTTTCTGCGTCCTGTTACCCTCCGCATTATTGGTGGATTGACGGGGGCGCCCTCATCCTCTCTGCTCCTGCTGCTTTCGTCCTCCTCCCTTTCTAACTTGCTTCGGGCCTCTGCTGCTCTGCCTGGTTTCGAACCGCTTGCCTCTGAGTTCTTCTCCCTGTTTGTATTCCATCTCTTCTGAACTTTCAATTTCAATTTTGACCCTATCCTGTTCGAAGTGCCTGCCCTCAGCCGCGTCCTTCTCCTTTAGGGCTGTCTTATCTCTTCGTTCACCCATTTTAGAGCGTTTGAGGTGCTGGTTAGGGATTCTCTTCCAAGTCGCCTCTTCTCTCGCCACCTTCATCGTATTTCTGTTGCCTGTCATTCTTCCTGTGTTCCTCCTATAGCTTTCTCACCACCTTTGCTCTTATGATGGGATTGCTCCCCACTTCGAATGTCACTCTTATTCTGAATGATGGCTTTGGTATTGATAATCGGTTTTTGTTTTGGGCCGCGTCCCTGTCTCACTAAAAAATCATTAATTGCTGATGTCGGGAAGTTAAGGGCGCCGACCTTCTGTCCTCTCCTTATTGCCGCCTGATCTTGCCTTATTCTCCTTCTCCCGCTCCACGCGGAATTATAATTATCCTTGTTCTGCGGCATGATTATCACTACCAATGAGCTGTTTTAGACCGTCCCATTTTGCCAGCGTTACCTGATTGGTCCAGCTGTCATCGATTCGTTCCAATGGTTCTTTGCTTCCCCAATTCACTAAGCAATCAGCGGGTTTGTTTCCCTCTCTTCTTACATGCGAAGTGATCTTGTAATCAATTCCTTTCAACATTTCCTCTATATCTCGGACTATGCTTGCATTCCTCGAGCTTTTTACTACCTTCTCCCATTTATTTCCTTGGATTAATTTCCTTATCGTATCAACAACTAGGGTGGAATCGCCTTCAATTTCTATCTTCCTGTAACCGTTTCTTCTGGCAATTTTAAGACCCTGATATACAGCCGTAAATTCTGCCTCGTTATTGGCCATTGTTCCTCCATGTTCAGCATAGATCCACTCTGTTTCCCCTTGTCCATTTCTGAATATTCTGCCGAAACCCGCTGGTCCAGGATTCCCTTTAGCAGCTCCATCGAAATTGAGCTTAATAAACCCTTCTGGAGGCTTTCGATAAACTGCATGACTTTGATTTGCTATTGATTGATGCTGCTTTGTTTTTTGATGGTAGATCATCCCCTGTTCTACATTCAGCTTATTTAAAATCTCTATTTCAGCTTCAGAGGTTTTCCAATCCTCTTCTGCCCAATTCTCCGCTAGGATTGATTCTCTAATTTGTCTTAGAGTTCTCTTCCATACTTCCTCCGGACCTGAGGACTTCCCTTTAAATATTCGGCTATTTCTTTCTTTCCACAGATTCCATACATTGAAGCCTGCTGTAATGCTCCACGCTCTTCAAACTATTTTTCTTTGAAAATTTCCTTCTCCCAAGTCGCATAGGGCTTGAATTACGTCATGCGGGTTTCTTTCTGTTGTCGAAAATAGATTTTTTGTTTTTTCCCACTGGAATTGGGCCACATTGCATCCATTAAGAAGGTGTTCCTGATCTTCTTCATCTGAATAACAGAGACAACATCTTGAAGGGCCAGAGAAGCCCCTTTTTTGAATTTTGTCACATGTTAAAATCCGGTTTCTTCCTACCAACCATGCAAACAATTTAATCTTCGGCCACCATTTAGTTCTCCATATCCTTTTCCACTTTTGTTCTTCCTCCCCCTGATCTTGCTGGGTTTTTACTTTGTAAGCTTCCTTTATGGTAAATATCCCTTTCGTTTCTTTGCCCCATCGAAGGATGTCTCTGTCTTCTCTCTTTTTTATCTTCCTGGAGTCTATTTCCTTTCCGAATGTTGTTTTTTTATCTTCTGTTGCATTCCTTTTCCATTCCTCCAGTGGTTTCCATTCTCACCATTCCTCATTTCCTCGTTCTTTAGTCCAGTAATCTTTAACCGTAATGAGGTTTCTATCCATACCTGTTATGTAGATTTCTTGCATACCTTGTAGGTTCAATATTTTCTCCCTTTCTTGCCAGGCTTCATCCCAAAATCTCGCAATCTGACCTCCTCTGATTTCCCAAAATATATGTCTGTCAATTAAGTCCCTGCTTTGAATGGATAGGTTCCATATATCTGATCCCCAAGGCATATCTTGTTCCCTTAGAATTTCTTCAGGGGTGAGAGGCATATTATATTTTGTTGTCCAGATTTCTTTCCATAGATCCGGCCCCCCTTGTATCTATCTCCATCTTAATTTGGCAGCGAGTACTTGATTTAAAGTCCATGGGTCTCTGAGGCCTAAGCCACCTTTTTCCTTTGGTCTAGTTAGACTGTTCCATGAAAAGAGGGCCCACTTCTTTTTTTGTTTCGGTCCCCCCCACAGAAATTTTCTGTAAATCTCTACAAGTTTATTACATATTCCTTTAGGAGCAGCCATCACGGATAATGGATATATCGAAATTGCCTGAATAGTCGCTTTGAGCAGAACTACCCTTGCTGCCAGGTTTAGAGCATGGAAAGTCCAGTTTTCCAACCTTTTCATGATCTTCTCAAGGATATTCTTCCAATTTCCTATTTTGAGGGTAGATGAGTCTAACATAGTTCCTAAATATTTGGTAGGGAGATCCCCTTTCCGATATCCCAGGACCCTGGTGAGATGATTCTTAATAGGTTCCACAGTGTTAAAGAAAAAAGTTCTGGATTTCTCATTATTAACCTCCATCCCTGAGCCTTCCATAAATATCTCTAGAATTTTCTTTATCCTTTTCACTTCTTTCAAGGTTGCTTTGCAATATATCATTATGTCGTCCACGAACTATTGGTGGGTGACTGTGGTTTGATTTCCCCATAATCTGAGGCCTTGTATTTTCCTTTCTCTTAATTCTTTTTTAAAGTATCTGCCTAATCCTTCTGCTGCTATTATGAAGAGAAAGGGGGATAAGGCATCCCCTTGTCTGAGGCCTCTTGTTGCATTGAATGTTGTTGTTGGTGCTCCATTCAACAAAATAGAGAAATTCAGAGTAGAGATCATGCTCAGGACCCAATTCACCCATCTATCACATAATCCAAAAGCTTTAAGGATCATTTATAGGTACTTCCAACTTAGCCTATCATAGGCTTTTGAGAGGTCTAATTTGATCAGCATGCCTTTTTCTTTTTTCGTTTTCAGTGTGTGGATTACTTCCTAAGCCACCACTAACCCATCCAAAATCTGCCTTCCTTCTACAAACCCAGTTTGCTCTGGGGAAATAATACTTGGCAGGATCGATTTCAATCTCTGAGCTACTACCGATGCCACTATCTTGTAGATGACGTTACAAAGGGATATGGGGCGAAAGCCTTCAGCTTGATCTGCCTGATTAGTTTTAGGAATAAGGGTCAGAAGGCTTGAGTTTATTCCTGGCCATACTCTTTGATTTATTCTGGCCTCCTCTACAACTTCCAGAACTTCTGCTGCAAGAAAATTCCACCCAGCTTGGAAGAATTGTACTGTATACCCATCTGGTCCAGGAGCTTTGTTCCTTTTCATGTTTCTGACAATATCCTCCACTTCTTCCATCGTAATTTTCCTCATTACTGCCAGGTTTTGATCTCTTGTCACCACATTTGGAATTTCCCTGCTTATCTTTGCTATGGCATCTGATCTGTTAGCTTGTGGTTCCCTCAGTATGTTTTTGAATTGATTGACCAACACTTTTTCAATTTCTTCATGTTGCAGAACTCTTTGACCTTCTTGGTTTTTTATTGAGAATATTTTGTTTCTTTGTCTATGCTGTACCATTTCTTTATGGAAAAACTTAGTATTCCTCTCTCCCTCCCTAAGCCACTGAACCCTTGATTTCTGTTTCCATAAAATCTCTTCTTGTTTCCTTCTTTCTTCTAGCTAGTTTAATAGCATACCTTCTTCTTTTGTTCTCTCCTTCTGTATGCCTTCTAAGATGTCTATCTGCTGAAGCTCTTCCATTCTCTGTTCTAGTCTCTTTTTTTCTTCTATAATGTTACCAAACTCTTCTTTATTCCACTTCTTTAACTTATTCTTCATTTCCTTCAGTTAAAACTCAAACTATTGTTGTTGCATAATTGTTCTTCCATTATTTCAATTTGGATCAACATTAGACATAATTAATTGAGTTGTTAATAAGTATTTTGGAATTATATTTGAGTCCTTTATTGTTTATTAATTGTTAGAAAACTACATGAGAAACTTGTGGATCTCATTTATCGGTTGTTACTTTATTTTTAAATAAATCTTATGTATAAAAATAGTTCCTTTTTCATTTCATGGGAAAGACTCTTAAAAAATATCCAAATTATAATGAAATAATTTATTTATTGAATTTTAATTTTAATTGTAATTTATAATTTTTTAGTGTATGATTGGATTAATTAATTTGATTTATTTCCTTTTACATATTTATAAAATCAATTACCTCAAATCATGGCCACTCCACATGAGCGATGGTAAATAAATTTAACTGATGATAAAAATCTACAAAAATTACCTCTAATGGAAACATCCTTGCATAAATAACAAATGGGAATGGGAATGATGTAAGTTGAATGCTTGCATCAACATACTTGTGTTTAAAGAATTATGTATCATCATTTGGATATATGCCCAATTCATAGATATGATAGCACTGCTGAAAAATGTTAATTACACCTGTATCACATCTCAGAATCCAATCTGCATTAAAACTAATGTCTATGTAAAGAGCAACAATGACCATTTCTAGATTTTCCATCTTATCCCCTCCCAATTTGTGTTCATTTCATAGATGGTTCATAAATTTGGATATACATTGTACTATTTTCCATATAGTCGTTAGCCTGAAATTATCATAACGCTCATAACGAACCTAATAGACCATTCATATTTGCACATACCCTCCATCCTCACACTCAATACAAAGAATTTTCATATCTCTTAGTAGTGGGCCTTCTCAATGCTTCCACCCTTACCTTATCAGTGCTAGGGGATGGTTGAGAGAATTTCATCATTCAAACCCCTCAAACTAAAGGATGACTTTAATTACTTTTGCATGCTTCAAGTCACTAAGAGCTATCATATATCTAAGAAATAGGCCCTCCCAATGCTTCCACCCTTATCTGATTAGTGTTAAGCGATGGTCGAGAGAATTCCACCATACAAATTCCTCCAACCAAGGGATTAATTTAATTACTTTCTAATACTTAAAATCACTAAGAGTTGTCACCTATAACAACACCTTAGGTTTATAGGTTTTGCCTTGAGATTTAAAAAAATTTAATACACATCATTAGAGGATAGAACGAAGCCATATTTTTCTCTTAATCATTATGGTTCTAATGGTCAATTCACTAACCGTGTTAGTTACTCGATCATTCACTTGAGTATTTTGTTGAATGACGTGGAACATTGTAGCAGAATGAATCTTTTCTAATAAACATTGTATTCTCTTAAGAATGCATTTTAGTTTGGCATCCTTGTGCTAGTGGAAACCATTGATTGTTGTAAAAGGTTCCTTCAATCTCTTATAATTATCAAATTATTGATGTTGTTGACATAGACTTGAATTAACACTTGAAAAAGAGCATATGCTTCTACCTAATTATTTGTGTTTTTTCCCAAGTCCTAGGCATAACACATTTCATTTTTTCCATTGGAGTAAAAATAACCTCCTACTCATGCCACTCCTAATGTATTTTCATACTAAATTAATTGAAGTAATTTTTTTATATATTATTTATGCTTTTTCCTGAGTCCTAAACATAGGATACTTCAATTTTTCATCCCCTACTCATGCCACTCCTAATTACTAATATATTTTCATACTAAACTAATTTAAGTAATTTTTTTATAATATATCCCTAATTGTGTTGAAAAGAGTTTTCTATATCTCAATAGGAGGGAGATATGTACAAATTTTTAATATTAAATATGAAATGGGTATATATATATATATATATATATATATATATATATATATATATATATATATATATATATATATATATATATATTCTATTACTCACAATCTTATGTAAAAGTACATAGAAGAAGTTAGCGGTTCTAAGCACGCTTGCCACCCGTGCTGTTAGAATTTCTGATGAGGAAAGCTTGGGAACGTAGAAGGCTCATCTCCTAGATGTCTTTGAGAAGAATGGTTACAATAGGCACCTCGGTCAGAAAGCCTTCCTCAAGGCCAAGAAGGAACCTTCAATCCAAAGGGTTCCTAAGGATCATAGCATGGGTGTGAACCTTCCTTACATCCAAGGGACCATTGATAGGATTGCGAGAATTCTGAGGAGGTACAATGTGCCCGCATCTTTTAGACCTCTCAATAATATCTGAGGCTCCCTCAGGTCTGTGAAAGACCCTATTGACCCTAAAGACATGAAGGGCGTCTACATCATTCCCTGTTCCTGTGGGAACCCTTATATTGGTGAGACGGGTCGCTCTATCAATCAAAGGATTACCGAGCATTCGACTGACTTAAGGCATGGTAGGACCAAGTCCCCAACCCTGGCTGAGCATGCTAGGAAGACTATGCATCATATATGTATAGAAGAGACTCAAATCATTGCCAAAGTTGCGCAGTTTCACCATCGCAAATTTAGAGAGGCCCTGGAGATTGAGAAAAGGCCGAACAATCTTAATAGGGATGATGGCTAGAAGATTAGCAGTTGCTGGGTCCCAGCCTTGTCTTCCTAGCCTCCTCAATCCCCCTTTCTGTTAGGTCCTGGGGTTTCTTTTCTCCCTCTCATTAAGGTTGGTTTTCGGTGGTTGGTCCCCTTTTTTCCCGAGTTTTTTCCCCTTTAAATCCTAGCTCCTATAGTATTAGTTTGGTTTAGTCCTATTCGTTGTATGAGTTATTAATGGGTATTAATTAATTTAGGGCTAATTATCATATTAACATATTTCTTTTATGTTATTATTGGGTATATTATTATTAGATTAATAATATTCATGAAATAATTATATTAGATTTTTGTTTTCATAATTTCAATTAGTTATGTATATAAATTTGATTACTAATATTCCTTGAGAATTGAAATAATAATTATTAGCCCCTTTCATATATATTTGATAAATAAAACATTTTAACCCTCATAGGTAATAAGATATTTACCTAATTACATGGTCAATTTGAATAAGATTATTGGAATATATTGATTACTAAATAAATATTGATTAGTTAATAAATACAATTAGATCTTGAGAGAAGATCTAATTTAAAAAGACCATTAGATTTAAGTGATAAATAAATTTATTATTAATAAATATATGAGGTACCAATAGTAATAAGTTAGTTTGAGTTAGTTCCTTTTTATATATATACAATTATTAATAAATATTAACAAAAAATTCCTCAATTATAGAGTGTACCTAATATAACTAAATTTTAAAAATAACAGTGTTTTAATATAACCAGAATACTATTTGTTTGACTAGGGTACTTAATAATATTGGATTAATAAAATATTTAATAAATATAGATTATTTAATAAATATAAATTATTATAATGAAATTTGATATTTCTTATTAATGGACCATTATAATTAAATAATTTATATATTATTAATAAACAAATACATTTAGTTAAATTAACAAATAAGATTCTTTTATTATATAATTTACCTGATTTAGCTAATTTCTAGAAATAATAAATAAAAATTTTTAGATATACATATACATCTATTAATAAACAATTAAAATTAGCTAATGAATTCTTTTAATATTATTTTACCTAATTTAGCTTATTTCGAAAAATAATAATAAATTAAATAAAACAAGATTGTTAGTGGTTTGACTTGGGTCATTAGGTCAAAATTAGCCGTTGGCAATATAGCCGTTGGAGTCTCTGCACATCCTATTTAACAAGCGAAGCTGGATTGGTTATTCAACTTGTCCTGATGATGAACCACACTGGTTGGTTCGAAACGCGTTGACAAAAGATGGTTTATGTGATTTCGCCGAAAACTCTCTAAACAAGACCTCCATTATATAGCAATGGAGGAGACCCAGTGTCGAATAAGGATAACTACGACAACTGGGTAGATGCAAGTCCTATGTGATATTACAACTCACCATACTTAGCTGATAGGGAAATGAGATGTTGGAAAAGACAACTCTAACACCCTCCGTTAAGAGAAACATAGGGACTAACTAAAGAACAAAGAAAACAAAGAATGTCTCTTAACAATGAGGCCTCATTAGGTACCCATGTACAAACTCTCATAAGCTGAGAAAGAGAAAAATCCATAGGAAAAAACTCCCCCGCAAAGTAGAGAAATATGTGAGTGCTCAAATTAACATGGAACTAAAACTGTAGATCCCATAACGATCTGAATGGCAAGAACATATGTCTGCTTCAATCAAGAAGTATGAAATGTTGATGTAAAACAACTCTCAAGATGGGAGTTTTGAAACCTCAATGAGGTCGATTCGCATCCAATAAATGAAGGTGCCTAATGATTGGCATTTTTTTCATAAACATTTTTTTTTAAATAACTTTTTCCTTAAAAGTGTTTTTTGGAATTTTTTGGGCACACATTTTTTATTCTAGGGAATTATATATATAGATAGATAGATAGATATCAATAGCATTCATAAATGATGCTAATTGAAGAATAGTCATGTGCCATGTATTTGATGCTCTGATACTATGTAAGAGTATTCTATTACTCACAATATTATGTAAAAGTACATAAAAGACCTCCATTATATAGCAATGGAGGAGACCCAGTGTTGGTTAAGGATAACTATGACAACTAGTTAGATTCAAGTCCCTATGTGAGCTTACAACTCACTATACTTGGCTCATAGGGAAATGAGATGTTGGAAAATCCAACTCTAACAATATATATAT
>APFE030204503.1:168426-186225 GCA_000404065.3 Pinus taeda
TAGAAGGATGAGCTCGACCCCTAGAGGCAAGGGAAGAGGTTAGCTTGCCTATATTATGTGTTTTCTTAGTCATTTTGAAGGGTTGGAAGGTTGGACTCTTGTGGGAGAAAGCTTTATTGTATATTGTATATCTATCTCTGCAATTTAGAAAAAAGGAAGGCCAGGGTTTTGCAGACATCATTGTGGATTCTTGTGGATTGTTGTGTTGATGGTGTGTTCTCTACATGTTCTTGTAAGTTTGTTTATGTATTCCACATCTCTCTTTGCTTCTATTTTGGACAGATGAAGTGGTAAAGTTTGAAATCATGCTTTGACATGCTCAGCTTTTTAGTTTGTTCAAAATTTATGTTTTCTGCTATCTAGAGAGGATTCAAATGATTGTTTGCCCTCTTTAGCTCCTTATCATCCCTGATAATCCATCTCAGATTAAGGCATCAGCGCTCACTCCTACCTTGCCCCAAAGATCCCCCTGCAAAAACTGTGCTCAATCCCCGCACCCTGAATTGCACTCCCTCCAATTGCCACCAAAAACCCAAAAATCTCTAAATCAACCCCCCTTACCAATTTACTAGCCTAATATCTTTGATCCTAATTGGTCAGCTTATCATATTGAAAGATCTACCGAATCTGACCCGAGAGAGCCTTCTCATACCTCGTAGGGCTAGCTACGAGGTGAAATGGTTTGATGTAGCCTTGAGAGTTTGTCTATCTCAGCCTAGGTGAATTCCAAGCACTAACAAACCCTATACAGAAATTACCTTCATATGAATTCTGAAACACATAAAATAAACAATGCGAGAGCATAATACATAAAACACATATACACAAAAAGTTTCCTCTAGATCCCAAAACCGAGACACTAGCTTGATTTTTCATTATGTTTCTTTCAATGTTACAATACACATTTATACATGCCAAAGCATCCAATACCATGTACTGAAAACCATCGCGTCCAAAACCATGGACCAAAAACCATCGCGTCCAAAACCATGTGCGAAAATCATGCACAAAATAGGTAGGTCCACCCAATCTAATATAGGGTCCAAAAAACAAAATTTTCTGCACCCCTCAAACCCCCTGTGACTCCCTCGCTACGCAATAGGCGCAACCCCCCGGTTAACTATGTGGGCTAGTCATGGAAAGAATATAGCACAACCCAACATTCTCCCACTTGTTGTTTTCTTTCCATAGGGGCCACAAGAAAGCTTAGTCATTTATCGAGCCCTGGAATGCCCATTGTTTCTCTACACCAAGAGAACTTCCCAGAGCTCACAAATTTTGTCAATACACATGCATAATTCTTCAAATTGTCCACCTTTACCAACAACACCTTTTTATCTTCCATCATATCCCTCACAAAGTGATACTAAACATCAATATGCTTTGTCTTTGAATGATATGCAAGGTTCTTTGCCAAGAAAATTACACTTTAGCTATCACAATCTATCCTTATAGCTCCCTGTACTAACCCCATACTTGAACACAATATCTACAACCAAACTGCTTCCTTACATGCATGAGTGGCTGCCATGTATTCTACCTCTGTAGTTGATAGTACCACTACAGATTGTTTCTTACTCATCCAACTAACTGCACCTCCAAATAGGTTAAACACATACCCACTTGTAGATCTTCTCTGATCCAGATCTCCGACCCAGTCTGCATCAACAAAGCCGCGAATATCCAACACTTTGTCCAATCCTGTTCTTCATTGGTAGCACAAACCATAATCACTGGTGCCACACAAATACTTGAAAACCTACTTCACTGCTATCCAGTGCTCCTTCCCTGGTTTTGACATAAATTTGCTCAATACTTCCACTGCATGTGCAATTTCTAGTCTAGTACAGAACATCACATACATCAGGCTACCGACTACACTTGCATATGGAACACGGGACATGTCCTCTTCCTCCTCTTGTTTCTTGGGACACTGTTCAACAGATAACTTTACACCTACAAGAATAGGAACCTTCACCAGTTTACTATCGTGCATATTAAACCTCTGCAATATTGTCTTGACATACTTCCTCTGGTTTTACCAAAGCTTCCTCTTTGTCTGATCTCTTTTAATTTCCATGCCCAAAATATAGTTTGCAGCACCATGATCTTTCATGTCAAATTTGGAGGACAAAAGTGTCTTCAAATCCTGGATAATTTATTTGTCATGTCCAACTAGCAACATATCATCCACATACAAGACCAGATAAATAACACGGTCACCAATTAATTTAAAATACACATAGTGAGCTACTTTTCTTCTGGTGAAGCCAAGTCCCCGTATAAATATATCAAATTTCTGATACCACATCCTTGATGACTGTTTTAACCCATACAGAGACTTTTTTAACTTGCATACCAGTTCTTTCTTACCCTTCACTGCAAATCCTTCAATTTTCTTCATGTAGATCTCCTCTTCCAAATTCCCATGAAGGAATGTTGTCTTCACATCCATCTATTCTACCTCAAAACCAAAAGTAGCAGCAACAGATAAAAGTAATCTAATAGAAGTTACCTTGACAACAGGAGAAAAAATATCACCAAAATCAATTCCCGACACCTGGGAATAACCTTTTGCTACCAACCGAACTTTGTATTTCTCCACCTTTCCTTCCGCATTTGTCTTCTTCTTGAACACCCATTTGCTGCCAATGGGTTTCCTTCTAGCCGACAACTCCACTAGATCCCAAGCCTCATTTTTGTGCGAAGATGCCATTTCATCAACCATGGCCTCTTTCCAGAGTTTGCCATCCTCTGAATCTACTGCTTCCTTCACAGTTCTGGAATCATCATCAGTAACAGATAAAGCAAAATTTGAACAAAAAGCAGATGGACTATACCTTTCTGGCTGCCTTATTTCTCGAACTGATCTTCTCACACCCAGAGTTTGTGGCTCTTCATCTTTTGATTCCTCCTCTGTTGTAGAGTCTGATTCTTCCTCCTTAAGCTCAAACTCTATCTTCTCAGGTTCCTTTGGTTTGATTTCATGTTTAATAACATCTTTTACCTTTCTTAACACCATATCTCGGTTATACACAACCTTCCTTATTACTGGGTTCCAAATCTTATAACCCTTTAAACCATCCTTATACCCAATAAAGATGCACTTTTCAGATTTACTATCCAACTTGGTTCGTTTCTCCTTTGGAACATGTACATATGCATCACATCCAAATACCCTCAGATGTGAAAGAGGGTTTCTTACCAGTCCATACCTCTTGTGGAGTCTTTTCCTCCAACATTGATGAAGGTGATCTGTTGACCAGGTAACATGCTGTCTCCACCGCCTCTGCCTAGAATTCCTGTCCTGACCCGTCACCACTGATCATGATTCTTGCTCTTTCCATCAACGTCTTGTTCATTTTTTCTGCAACTCCATTTTGCTTAGGTGTGTATGGAGTAGTCTTCTATCGTGATATACCACACTTCTTATAGAATTATTCAAATTCCTTACTGCAAAACTCTCCACCGTTATTTGTCCTCAACACCTTTATCTTCTTCTCTGTCTGGTTTTCCACCAGAGCCTTAAATTCTTTAAACCTATCAAAGACTTCAGATTTCTTCTTAAGGAAATATATCCATGTATTCCTTGAGAAGTCATCTATAAATGATACATAGTACACAAAATTACCCAGTGATGGAACCTTCACAGGTCCAAACACATCACTCTGCACAATTTCTAATATTTGTTTCACCCTCTTACCATCAAAGGGGAAACTCACCCAATCTGCTTCCCATATACACAATTTTCACAAAAATAAAAATCCAGAGAGCTATTACTCATACCTTCTACCATACCTTTACCATGAAGTATATGAAGGCCCTTCTCTCCAATATGTCCAAGCCTTTGATGCTACATCATGGTCTTCTCTCCAGAGACCACTAGATTTTCTGCTCCACTTTTAGGAACCATAAAGCTATTGCACCCATCAACAACAATTCTACCTTGTAGCTTGTACAAAATTCCAATTCGAACTCCCCACATCAATACCAGTTCTCCCTGAACCATCTTGTAGGTATCCTTCTCGAACACTGTTTTTACACCTGCATCATCCAATTTGCTTACAAAAATTAGATTTCTGGCCAATGCAGGAATATGTAGAACACCCGGAAGTGTTCTAACCCTTCCACCTTGCAATTTTTGCTTTACTTTTCCACGACCAATGATTCTAGCCTTCCTATCATCCCATAAGAAGACATCACCACCATCGTATTTATCATACTCGTAGAACAACTCTCTATGGGAAGTGAAGTGAAAGGATGCACCTGAGTCAATCAACCATGCCTCATGATCTACATGTGTACTTGAAGAAGCCAAGTACACATCCCCACCTTCATCTGAGGTGGTTTTCGCCTCTACAGAAGGAGCATCATCAAATCCCTTTCCTTATCAGGAGCTTTAGATTTACATTCCCTTTTGTGCTGCCCTTCATTTCCACATTTCTAGCACACCACCTTTACAGGGTTTCCTGGAGATTTAGATCTCCCACTTGATGACTTATTTTTGTTTTTGTTCTGGGACCATCCTCGTACAGACAAGGCAGCACCATTCTAGCTCTGCATATTTTTCCAACTCATCTCCTTCGATAGCAAGGATGAGACTATTTCATCAAACTGCAAGGTAGTTGTATTGCTACCTATTTCAATAACCAGACTATCCCATGAATCTGGTAGAGAACACAACATACTGATGCACTTATCTTCATTTGAAATTTTAATATCAACAAATGATAACTAACTTACCATAGTATCAAACGCATTCAAATACTCTGTCACTGAGTCTCCATCTTTCATCCTCAGGTTATACAACCTTTTTTGTAGGAACAGTTTATTCACCAAAGACTTAGATTGGTACAAAGTACCTAACTTTTCTCACAAAGCCTTCATTGTGGCTTCCCCTGATGCATTCATCAATACTAAATCTAAGACACATAATCTTATTTTGCTATTTTCCTTCCGATCCAACTTCTTCCATTCTTCATCAGACAATCCTGTTGGTTTAGTACCTGGATCTACCGCGATCCACTAATACTTATCCACCAACAGATTCTCCATCTTGAGTTTCCATAACTCAAAACTCTAACCATTAAATTTCTTGATCTTTATCTTTCCACTGCTCATCATCTTCTTTCACCACCAGAATTAATCTCGCAGATCTCCCATTGAACAGGGTCTAGCACAGGCCTGAGCAAAACCCCTCAGCAACAAAGGCATCCACTCGAAGCCAAAATAGCTCTAATACCAAACGTAGGTTTTAACCCTGTACAGAAATTGCCTACATATGAATTCTAAAACATAGAAAATAAACAATGCGAGAGCATAACACATAAAACACATATACATAGAGATTTTCCCCTGGATCCCAAAACTGGGACTACCAGCTTGATTTTTCATTATGTTCCTTTCAATATTACAATGCATATTTATACATGCTAAAGCATCCAATACCATGGACCGAAAACCATTGCGTCCAAAACCATGTGCGAAAAATCATGCACAAAACCATAGGTAGGTCCACCCAACCTAACATAGGGTCCAAAACCAAACTTTTCAGGGCCGCTACCCCGGACCCCATACAGTGGAGTTACCTACACCCCTCAAACCCCCTGTGACTCCCCCCGCTACGCAATCGGCGCAACGAAGGGGGGGTTCTGCCCCCCTTCTTACCCCCTAGTTAACTACATGGGCTAGTCATGGAAAGAATATAACACAACCCAACAGTTTAGGCAGAGAGATACAAAGTCATCCATGCTTGTTAGGGCCTAGTGATCCCTTAACTAGTATATGGTGGGATTGCAGTAAACCCTATTAGTGTATGCTTATTTTTTGGGCCTAGGAACCCCTTGAACGTTAATGGCAGGATACACGTTAAAGCCTGGTTGTATAGATGAGGGTTTTGACCCTACGAATCCCTTAACAAGTAATGGAGGGATACATGGTAAAGCCTGAGGAAACCCTGGCTGGTTTTGTCGGGAGTCCCACATTCATGCTTGGAATGTTGCACGAGGGTGATTGGCTAAAAGAAAGATTTGGTTCATCCCTATATATCATTGGTTGGTACGTGGAAGTCCTTGAATTGGTTGGCTTTTGCATATGTTAATAAGAGTTATTTTCCTCTTGTATTTCACGAGTATTTATACTTGTTATGATGTGGCTATAATGGTTGTTATAGCATTGTTGTTATTTTGGTTATATGTTGATTATAAACATGGTTTCGTGACAGAACTTAGTTATGGCTCTCATCATGTTTTTATTTGTAAATGAATGGTTAATTAGTGTATGACCTAATAGATTATAATGCAACTATTGTGAGAGGGCATCAGACCTTCATGAACATTCTCAAATAAGTATGAGATCCCTTTGTTAAGATGTGTATTTATGACCTGTGCATTACATGTTTATGATGTGTTTAACAAAATTTTTGTCATGGTTAGTCTTGGTTAGGTCAATTTCTTGTCTAATAGATATGTGGGAGGCTTCATCATTTTGTCATTTAAGGTTTTAGAAAGTTTCATTAAGTTATGGGCAGAGTTCTGACTCTTAGCCTAAAGATGTGGCTTAAATCTTGTGGTCGCAGGCACAAAACTGGGTCAAAGAGACTGTAGTCGTTCCCTTGTAGGAATCATGCATGTGACGGGAGGGCTATAGTCAAATTCCAATAGTGTTGTGCCAACATTTGAGAGTCTGGGGCATTGAAAAGAGGCTTGAATCAGAGTTTGCACACTTAGAATGGTGGTTTAGCCCTTGATGGTCCTATAGCACTTGAGGGAAGTCATTAAGTTTTTTTGTTGATTCCACTTTCTTAAGGTGATCTAGGAGGTTGAATAATATCATAGTAACTCTTCGTCACATGTTCACCCTAGTAGGTTGATAAATTGGGTAAATGTGGGAGGAGGGTGTTATATTTGTCTAGGTCCAACTTTATCCACAATTTATAGCTTTTGGTAAGTATTGTTTCATCTTGTTGATCACAATAGTTTACTTGCTTATCTTGGTTACGGATGTAGTCTCCTCTATTCCTCTCATTGGCTTAACACAATCATAGAGAAAGTCAAACTTTTTTTGTTTCGATTAGGGAGTAGGAGTATGTAAATACATTAGTTTAAGATGTTAAGGTTTAAATGCCATCTTTGATGTTTCTATGCTTCTGGAAAGATTGTTTAGTACCCTGACATAGTCACTTTAAGGAATAAAAATCATTGATTTGCTGCCAATGAGCCTTATGCAGTACCTTGACGAAGTTGCTTTCTTCACCTCTCTGTGTAGGAAGCCTTTGTATTCTTTATCCCATTATTTGTTTATTACATTATGCTCATTTCCATTTCATCGATGTTTATATTGCCACAGGTGGAAGAGGGATCCCGACTTATTTATTAAGAAAGTGAGTTTGTTCCTTGAGACTCTTAGTATATACCTCTGAATGTTAGTATTTTCACTTGACTTTCCTCCTTTCCCTCCTCTTCTCGACCAAGTTGATACATTGAACCGATTAATGTACCAATCAATTCTTGGAATGAAGATCCTATTATAGATATGAGCATCGTAGATCAACTAAGGCTTACGTTAGGAAATAAACATATTTTCCCTCCGAGGATCATGGAATCTTAAAGATTAGGCTGAGACAAATAAGGGGACCAAAATTTAACCAAGCATTATTAGTTGTTGCAACATGCTCATGAACTTTGCCCCATTACTTCACAACCAAACGAGATAACTTTCACACAAAATTTTATTTATGTACAAACTCAAAAGAAAGCATGAAAGACCAAAATGAAAAGAAAATCAAAGAAAATGCAAGACTAAAACAAATTTAGGAAAGCAAACTAAACTAATATAGATATACAGTAATAGATGGAAGGTCAAGATCACATGAAATCAAATTTCCAATGTAGCCATAAAAGTGGTTCCCGGCCTATAAGGGTGAGGGTTTGGATAATGAGTAATATAATGAGACAAACTGAAAGAATGAAAAGATAAACCTAAAGTACCTACACATCAACTTGAAGGTAAGACACATTGGTAGGAAAATATGACAAAAATGCCTTTTCTAACTAGTTGTTGGTGGAATTATATCTATTCTAATTCCAACATTTAATCATCGAATCCAGGATCGTAAGACTTAGAGATGCAAGAACGGGAAATGCATGACTAGAGCCTATTCTAGCATATTCTAAAAATTAGCACTAGAAAGAACTAATCACTAAGGATTATCACTTGTCACTGGACTGTGGGACTCTAATGTTTATCATGTTTTAAACCACAATCTTTCATTAACAATGTTCATGTCGTTTTATATATGTAGCTTATTAGGTCTTAAGACTTCAGTGGTTTCAATCATATAGTGATGAAAACCCATTAAACATACTACATAAAAGCAAATTGCATAAAAGTAAATGTTAGCAACTATAAGAAAATTCATTTGAGGAAAGTAAAGAAAACAAGGCAATAAACTATAAGAAATGCATTAACAAACTATCAAAAATATATGCTAAGTAGGCTTAGAGATATATTGTAGGTTCTTATTTTTTGTAGGAATATTTTATCAAGTAGTTGCAAAGATCCAATCAATTAAAGAATCCTAAACTAAAAATTACATATTTATTAAATACCATGTTCTGTACAAAACATAGAACCGAATTAAGTATAGAAAGGTTGAATTTGAAATTCTGAATAAGTACTAAATTAAGTACAGAAATTCCATAAATTAAAATTATGAATATTAAAATTTGTTAAGAACCAATTTAAATCTACTTGACTCTTAAGGCTGACAAAAATCAATTTGAATTTGATCATAATGCATTCTACTTAATAGATCTTAAAATAAAGCAATGAATCTAATACTATGTGAAATACAATTCTAATGCAAATTTGAAAGTAAGCATCAAATAAAATATGCAATCAAATGTTGAAAATAAGATCTTAATCCTGCATAAAGAAGAATCAATGGAACTGAATTCACTTCTCAAACCACAGAGAAGTACTACAAACTAAATTGAAAGCATGAAAGTGAATAGATCTGAGTTTTGACTAACATAAATTCATTGCAAAATAAAACTAAATTGCTAGATTTAAGACTAATCTACAAAACACATGAAGCATAGAAACACTTACCCACACTAAGGGGCCCTTCCTAGGAGGTTAGTGCTATTGAGAAAATCTTGGATCAAGCTAAGAAGATGTACCACAATTCATCAACGATCAATTCTTTATTCACATCAAAACTCTATTACAAATTAGCGCTATAAATCTCTCCAAAAACTATATTATCCTTGATCTCTTCTATTAAAATAATGAACAGCCTTCTTTTCTCTACCATTTGAGGCTTTATTTATATATAAAATCCATTGAGGAAGGATAATATCCAATCCCCTAAACTGATAAAACGAATTTACAAATTTAGAGAAAAATCTTAGAACTCATATTTTTGTGTAATTTTACATAAATTGGTGTTAACGAACCAGCCATGTCTTCTCGACCATGATGTATTTTGAGGAGTTGTTTCTATGGAGTCTAATTTTCCATATTATAAATGAAAACATCTCTTGTAATTTCCTGATTCACATCCATGGCCTCGAAAATCATGCATGAAGTTGATTGTTTAGATACTTTTGCCAATGTGGGTTTCGCAGAACTTTTGTACAAAACAACTTCAAAGAACCAGTTGTAACTTTCAAACCATATCGAAAATTTGGAAGCAGTTGGAGATATAATTAAATTTTTATGTTGTGCAAAAACCCATTTTCTGTATTCTTGAGATTCACCATCATATGCACGTAAATCGTGGTAAAACATGGAAGTTTCAAAACTATTGCATATTTTTGGTTGTAGCTTAAATCATGTGCTAAGATCTCACGTGTGAGCTTGGTATATTCCAAGGCTTGTACCAGGATATTAGGCCCATGTGAAACCTCATTTACCATGCTAGAGAAAATAAAAACATATTTTATAATTTTGAATTTTTTTCCTCCATTCATGCAAGTGGAGAATTAAGTACTAAAGTGCTAGACTCATACCGAACTAAGTATTGAACTACTAAATTGTTATGTAACTGGTAGAGAAACAGAAATTTTCATACTCTAACATGCTTCTTGGCCACATAACCACATTAGTAAACCGTAATTGATAAAACCATATTAACAACACGTTTAATCATTAAAAAGATAAGAAATCCATCATAATTAACCACAAGGTAAAAGAGGTACATTTAATGAAAGTTGGTGGTATAATTGTTATGGAAAGTGTCATAAATGTGGGAATATGACTTACAAATGGAGACTTTATATACTAAATGATATGACATATTCATATCCCAACACTAGTCTACCAATGTACCATTATGATCGTACATACCTTTATCACTTGTGAGAGTACATTCACCCATGTTTTTTGTCCTCGAAAACATCATGAAATATCAAAACTTATAATTATTAACAGGCCTTCCCAAGTAGGATTCTTCTAACCATTCGACAATTGAATTATTATATTGAAAACAATCCATTGAATAATATTAAGATTCAAAAAATATAAACTTTCAATTCACGCAATCGAATCATGATGAATAGTATCACATGAAACGAATTTGATTTGATAATGTTTGGAAACTTTGTCAAGATCACAAGAACCTAACATAACCATCTGCAAAGGTTGACTTGCTTCAACCTCTTGACAATTTTGACAATTTTCCAACCTATCAATTGATTAATCATCAACTATATATGGCTTACAAAGATCAACTGATGGATAAGCACAACTATCATTGGGTGCTTCAACAAATACATTGTCAATGCCACTAGCTTGGTTAGATTCAACATTTGACACATGAGACTCTTCATGAATAAAGAATCTAGATGAATTGAAAGGACTTGCTTGAACATTAAGAGTTGTAGACCTTTTTCCTTCACATATTAAAGGTGACAACTAAAAGAAATCATGAATAACAAATTAATTCTTTTGCTCTTCAAAATGAGAATCAACATTATTTGATACCTAACTATGACTAAAACTAGTTGAATAAGGATCATGAACATCTAAAGAACAAGTTGGAGTTATATGTTCATTAAACATATGAGTGAATAATGAATAATGTGTCAAGGGTGAAGAGGGAGTCGAAGACTCAGATGGAGGATCATCAATTGCAATTGATTCTTGTTCATAATTTGAATCCCACACATAATTATCATGAAATTTTTCATTTCCCTTTTGGTCCTCTATTTGAGTGATGAAATCCTATTATACTTGATCACCAGTCAATCTGATTGATTGAAAATAAAGAGAATTAATAACAATTATTAATGGAACAAATTAATCAGGCAGATCAAGGGAAATGGGATCATAAAGTTTACATGATGGAGGAAAAGAGGTATCTCTTGAAAATGAAATATCACCCATCAAATCATATCCATGATTAAACTTATCTGGATTTATATTAAGAATATGATAAGAAGAGGCAGGTGGGACAGATGAATCAAAAATCAAATTTTCAAATTCCCCAGTTCCAACATCAGTACATGAGACTAAAGGAAAGGGAGGAGGGGAAGAAACAAAAGCGAGAACGTGTTCCTCCTTTTCACAAGGTCATGGACAGGGTTATATCTTGAATATGAAATATCTTGCATGACCACCTTATCAGCCACATAGATCGTTAAAATATATGGTGGCTTTTGAGAACTGAAGACTCTGATATGGGCGCCCTAAGAAGAAGAAAACCATTGTACAACTTAAAAAACTACACTTTTAGCTTGATTAGTCATGCAGGGCACCTCTGATTTGCAGATCATCTAATAGAGCATGAAAAATAAGTGCTCAGCCAGTTTTTCATGAACTCCTCGGTAACTAAATTCTCAGAGTATCTTGCAATATATATTGACAAATACAGGTTGTTGAGACCTCTTCCATTCTTGGCTCGGGAATTCATTTCTTGTGTATATTTCATCAAGAGAGTATGGAGACATGAAGAACCAAGTTTTTCCATGTACTTCATCTTTCTTCGCCTTTGATACATTAATCTACAGCTATTGGGAAAATATTTCTGACCAGTTGATGATATTCCCTTCTGTGACAATCGAGTAAAGCATGTAGAACCATCCTTATTCACAAAACTTGGTGCTTTCCTGTCCATATAGTCTACAACACATTACCATGGGGCATTGGTAAACCTTATTTAATAATTTTATCATTTATGTCCACTTTTTCTTTTGGTGAAACTTGGTTCGTTCTTGCCACCATGATCTAATCACATCTTTGGTATTCAAATACGCCCAAGTTGCATAATATTGAGTATTGAGATAAACTTTTGGCTTCAGAAGCTTATAGTGGGAACTAATATCATGTGGCTAGTATGTGATGAGATCTTTCCTGCTTACACTACTAAGAACCATATTCTTAGTGTCTAGACCCTCAAATATCCATCTAATTTCTTCTGCACATGATAACATCAAATATTTGTAGGCAATTCTATGAAACCTAGATCTCCTAACATTGGTGTAAATTTTCCTATCCTCTAAGTCCTCTAGGAACTCCTTACTGTTGAAAGAATATTTCATGTTCAACCATGATATAGTAGTTGAATTATCCACAAAACACCTGGTATCTGCGAAGATAGGCGCTCCCGATTCAAAATTTTCCCAAGCACCTTCAATACTACTTTCAGTAGCCTCCTTAGCTAGTGCTCATCTTCTAACTAGAGGAATTGTGTCAGTGTAAGATGTGAGGCTGATAAGCTCTTGAGTGGTAGCACTTAGAAGTGGAGATTCACTAATGACAGCACAAACATAGTTCCTCAGATAATCACCTACTCTATCAAGTTATCAAATGCAACAAATCATCACTAAGAGGAAGGATTGTGCAACGCTTGAGCACAAGAGGCAAACTTGAGGCAAGGGTGATATCATTGGTCACTAGAAGTGTGTGCTACACAATGAATGAGAGGAAATAGTGTGCATTCTTGGTCATACATAGGTAGATTTGAAGGTTGAGGCTTATGATTGCACAATGTACAATTAGTGACATAGAGAGAGCTCCTTTATGAAGTTTTCATCAATAGTGGATAGATGGTGATAGATTGTTTGCTGGATCTACATAGTGTGTAGTCGAGGCTAGGGATTGTGATGTATACAATCACAATGAGTAATATGGCACTACTACTTGCTAGATCCATACAATCTGTAGTTGTAAAGAGAGAGGGTGATCCAAATGAATCCAAAATGGCCAAAAATTCAAATTCATCAAATTTTGAGTGAAATCCATTCCATTGCGTAGAGCTTGAAAAAATGATTCCAACGCAAATTGAATGGGAAAAACATGACTTCGTATGAAGAAGTTATTCAAGGTCAAAGTTCTGGTCAAAGGAGGTCAAAACTTCAAAATCAAGGTTCCACCTTAGGGAGTCATGGTCATGGTTTCCGGCTGACATGTGGCGCATCTGGAGCAGGCCAAGTGGCCCAATCTGAGCATGACATGTAGCTTCTTTAGATGGAAACAATTGGAAAGTTTTGATTGGTAGCATGTGGACTAATGGATTGATGCCACGTGGCCAATTCCATGAAGGTCATATGCCCTTGTGTTATTGGCCAAAATTATGACTTGAGGACTGGACAAGATTCAATCTCGAGATGTCACCACAACAAACTATGCACCTCATCATTACACCATAAATTTTTCTTTGTTTAATGCCCTCCGATGAATTTATTTGAAGTGGATACGAATTGCATTTGGCATAAAAAAAAGAGGGGGAAACTACCATTGTTGGTGGCTCCACCATATATATCACTGCTCCAAATATTATATCCAAACACTGCCAGAAACTTTGACTTTATTATATGTTATACCTTTGACGAATCATGGCATGTTAATGGTTCAACATTTATATGGCATATTATATTGTAATGGATATGATTATTAAACCATATCAACAAAAACAAATATTTTAAAAAATGTAATATGGAGTTACGTGGAATGATTATGGAGGGATAAGGATAATAAATGGAATATGATGAGAGGTAGTTATGATATGGTGGATAAACCATATCACCAAAAAATATATCACATACATATTTTATATGTAACATATCACAACAAATGGTAGAGAAGTCGGGATTTGATCCCTCGACCTCTCCCAAATTACTATAAAATTTTGATCAGTGTGCCCTTGGAGGAAAATTCATATTTTTATGCAGCAGAAGGAGTTTTTATGTAGAGAAGGGTAATGAGACAACAAAACTTTGCAGGCTCGTTGGGGGAGCTTTAGGAGGTCTTTTGGAGGGATGAATGTTGTGTTTGGTTTCTGAGGTCTTGCAGAACACAACAACATCAGTTAGAAGTCATTTTTATGTAAAATTCATGTACTTTGTTGGATTTGATTAATTAATAGAGAATCCCTCCACAGTGAATACCAGGCCTGAAACTATAGGATTTGAGATAAACAAACTTCGTATCAACTTTTTGGTGTCATTTCCTCTTGTGTGGTTTGTTGTTAATGTTTATTTGCTGCAATTTCCTTTCAAGTTGCCTATGTAATTTCTGTTGAGCTTTGTTTTATGGTGATTTTAAATACATTAAAATAATTTTTAAAAGTTAATGAACCAAGTATCAATTTTAGTCAGGGATTTCAGATAAAGTCGTGCCAGAGAAGTTATTGATAATTTGGTTTAAGTGTGCATGATCACTAGGAGAAAGTCAAGACATGGTGAAGGAGAACTTGTTGAAGGAGATTCAGAAATTGATTCAAGAAGAAGGATGACTTGAGGGGACAAGATGCTTACAGAAGGTGGTGAAGCACATCCTTTCGGACCTAATGCAGGTTTTGTGGATGCTTTCAGGACCTTGAGAGCCATGGTTGAGGAGATGTACCCTAAGTTTAAAAAGAAAAATAGGAAGATAAACCCAAATATGAGGAATCCAAGGCATCACATTCCGAAAAGCCTAAAGATGAAGGACCATCTAATTAAGGTAAAAAGATAGAAACTAATGATGAGTGTAAAGATCCCATTTCTTCTCTATTTTAGGAACCTGAAACTTCTTCTTCAAAACCATTATTGAAACTTGATGTGAATTTTGATTTACCAATGTATAATGGCGAGATCAACACTGAAAAGCTTGATAATTAGGTTAGGTAGATGGAGGTATATTGCAGTGTGCAACAAATCACTGATGACAAGGTCAAGATTAGATTGGAATCACTTCGTTTGGAGGTCACAACACTCATCTGGTGGAAGAGTAAGTTGTAACCCAAATCTTAGTGAATTGGTAATATCTTTCCATCGTGGAATGATTCTGTTTTTTGCACGTAGAAAGAAATTCTAGCCATTGGCATATAAGGAGAAAGCCTTAATAGAATGGAAAAATATTAAAGTTAGGAAAGGACAATCGGTGTAGGAATACACAGATGAATTTCATGAGAAGTCGTTAATTCTTGATATTCCCTTACATACACAAGAAACTCTAATGAAATATATAGGAGGATTCCCTGAATATATTCACAATATTGTATGCATGTTTAGTCCTACTAACCTCGATGAAGTGGTTGTTCAAGCAACTTACATTGAAGCATGAAAATCTAGAGTTGGTGTATCATCATAATCAACATCCTAAAAAGAGGGCAAAGGCAAGGGAAAATCCAAGAGGAAAAATTCCATTAAGATGGAAGAGGAGAAGCTCTCTTCCATTGCAAGAAGGAAGGGCATGACGAATAACATTGTTGGAAACTACACCCTAACAAGTGACCAAAGTGGTTCAAAGAAAATAAGGGTAAGCAAATTATTACAACAGCAACAGTGCCAAAAAATTTGGGTTCATAATAAAGTGATAAAGCTCAAATTGCAGTGGGTTTGGGTGGTAAATCTAATGATGGTAATAATTCTGATAGTTCATGTGATATGGAAAAATGTGAATTGTTTCATATAAGGGTCATTATGAAGCATACAAATATTGACACTTTGTTAGATAATGGGTCTCAAGATAATGTAATTTCTGAGGAAGTGGTTAAGCAATTGGGATTAAAAACTAAAAAAATCATAAACCTTACACACTAAATTGGATGAGAAAAAGCCATAAATTTCTAGCAACTAAGTAATGTATCTTACATTTTGCAATCACATCTAAATTTTTGGATAAGGGCACATGTGATGTAGTGCAGCTAGATGCATATGGAATGGTCTTAGGTAGTCCATATTTAGATGATTGGAAAGAAATATTCCATAGGGAACAAAACCAATATCACTTGTTTAAAAGGGGAATTGAATATATTATGCAATCTCATCCTATAAAGGCAAACAAACATTTTGAAAGAGTGGAACAACTAAAGAAGGAAGCTTATACAAGTAAAATGTTGTTTGTACCTGGTGAGTGCCAGTATTGTAGTAAGAATGTTTCAACTCCTAGGCTGCCAACTTTACTTTTATCAACTCGGTAGTTCGTAACGAACTTGGAAGCATCGGTGCTATATGCACAAGTACTAGTTCTCGCTGCAGGTTGTCACTTGGTGAGCCGGCGTGAGATCACTAGGAGCGCAATCCAAATTCTATAGATTTCAGAAGAAGCTCTATGTGTGATGAAAGTAAAGACAGATTACTCTATAGAAGATATTCTAATTGCAGAAAGGAAAAAAGACTGGAATCTAAAGAAAACCCTAGTAAACCCTAATTAACGAGCTAATACTACTTTTGCCAAAAAAACACTATGAAAACCATTAAAGAAATGCCATTACCTACTCAAGAAAGTAAACAACATCTAACCATACTATTTCTAGAAGTAAATAAGCAAAAAACATATTTTTGGATTTTTATGTGTTTTTATGTGAATTTAACATGCATCTAATTTATTGTGTGAGAGTGTGGCAGCGAACAGGTGGCGTTGGAGGGTGATTTTGGAGATTGGGAGAATGTAGGATGGTGAGGACGGGTCCTAGGAGGTCTTAGGTGGCCTTTTGGAGGATTTTCCATGCTCAGCCCTCAAAAGAAAGCCTACAGGAAAAACTACAGGAGGAAGCAGGGGAACTACAGGAGGAAAACAGGGAAACTACAAGAGACCTACAGGAGGAGGCTAAGAGCAATTTTTGCTATTTTGAGGGAGTGAGAGTCGATGGAAAAGGTGGATGAAGGTTGGAATGAGGTGTTAGGGTGACTAAGGTCTACCATGAACCACCAGGAGAGAGAAAGATGATTGGGTCTGTGCAAGGAGAGAGGAAGAAGTTGTATGAAAAAACTGAAGGAAACTAGGGCGGAATTGAGGTGAGGTTTAGGAGACCTGTAGGGCATGGATTAGATGGAGGATGTGGTTGCTGATAAACTAGCCTACTACTAGAAGAGATCTGCTACAAAGGAACTGACAGTTAACCAAGAAAATCAAGCAACAAATGAAATGAGTACATTTAGGAAAAATAGAGTTTCGCATTAAAATGGTCTAAACTATGATCTATGAAAGGAAATGTTGAAAAATGTTGCAAGAAAGGAAAGCGTGAGAGAGGACTATTGCAAACCAGAAAGTGAACATGATAAAGGAGATCTGAAGCAAAGCAAAATTGGACAACCAACCTACTAAAGAGCTGCAAACACTAGATGCCCTATGAATGAGGAAAATCTGTGTTTTTGGGGCAGCAAGAGAGTCTTTGCCTCAAATCATGGTCCCAGAGGGAGGAAGAGAGGCCAAGGCACTATTTCTAGACTTCTGAATATTTTATGATCACTACTTAACCTGCTATAGAAAGCGCAAATGGAAGCAAACTACTAAATCATCAAAAGAAACCTATTCTTAACCATGAAAGAAATACATCTAACAACAAATTAATCTACAAACTGAAGTAAG
>APFE030204517.1:34012-69051 GCA_000404065.3 Pinus taeda
TTTTTTTTTTGTAATGCTTAGCACGACCATCTATTTTATTTTATATATATAAGGCAAATTTACAGCACACAGTTTTTCTCAATGACCTCAACTCGCCCCGAGGGGAAACCAAGTCTGTTGGCCATCGGCCAGCATTACACGCAATCCAAAAACATAACTTCTCCAGTCTTTCTAGCAAGGCTTAATAAGTTTCAGTCTCATGACCAAAAACTGTGCAACTATGACAACTGACATAAACAACTCAAAATTTAAATGCTATCCGCATAAACAAAAACTAAACATAGGAAGGCTAATCTTTCTTGACATTATACTCCTCAAAATCTGAGGCTACTAGGGCAGGATTATCAACAGTTTCTTCTAGCATTCTGAAGAGCTCCAAAATGCAAGGGATGTCTCGGTCCATATGGTCCATCCTAATGTCCTGTTTGTGTAGCTGAAATAGGATCTTCTCCATGTCTTTTTTGTAGTTGGGAAGGCCCTACATTGTAATTGTCATCCCTACAAAAATTTGCTCCATGGCTTTGCTTACTATACTTTTCATCAAAAAATATAGGTACAAGGTCTGCTTGAATTGTGTAATTCACCCTCTTGTGGTCCATGGGTTAGGCACCATTTTTCTCCAGACTTCTATTTCATCATCTGGTTCCAGTTCATGCTTTACCTAATCATCCCAATCGTTTATCAACTTTCTGATACCCTCATATGTTTCCTCCTTGTATGTTGTGGTTGCCTCAACTATGAAGTGCTCGGTGGGCTTACAACCCCTGTGGCCTTCCATCCTACTTGGTTGTTTGGTTTCCTGGGGTTCCAGGCCCTTGTTTCCATGGCCACGACCACGTCTTACTGGAGCAATACCCTGTCGAATTGTAACATGTATACATTCCAACATTGTTAGTTTCACTAAATGATTCATCTCATCACAACGCAACTACAATAACCATACTTCGCTGCCATGTCTGGCTTGTGACAGGCAAAGGTATCCTTATGCCCACAGGTGTCTACTGGAAGTGGGCTTCAAGCAGGGTTCCCCTGGTTTATTTCCATGCCTCTCGCCCTTGCCAAGGTTCGGAGATTGGTCACCCCCTTACAGCCATGACCTAGCTCTCAAACTCGTCTGGAGCTAGGTATTACTACTGCTATCATACCGGTAAACCCTTGCCTCTGCCAACAATGTCTTGTCCACTTTCTGCTTGCCTCTCTACCTCTCAAGCCCCCCAAAGTCCTTGACTATTCCCGTATGGTTATGCATTGCCTTTTGCTCAAGTTCGCTCGGCGAATTGGCCACCTTGCTAGTATCCCAACCCCTTGCCTGCAACTCTCCCTTGCCTCACTTAGCTACACACAGTTGCCCAATCGAGACTTGCCCTTTAATCGCTATACCCTTAGGATGGTCGTGCAGGTCAAGTCTTGTTTCTAGGCTCCACTCGGTATCAATCATGCCATAGCCCCAACTTTTCGTTGAAAGAAAAATAAAAATAGCGCAGAGTCAAGCCATAGCTCCCCTTGCCTTCCCTGGTTCCTCCTTGGTTGGGCTAAGCCTTGTTGGGGTGGCCTCGTACCTCTCCCTCCTCTCTAGAAACTCTCCCACCAAGTCATGGAATTTCCCCTTGAACCCGACCATAACTTATGAATTGAATGAGGCGAGGACTAGTCTACAAACCCGAGAGCCATTGCTTGCCCGCAGACTTGGTTGCTTCGCCTCCCTTCAGCTCTACAGTTCTTGCCTTCTCTGTTATACCATACCTCTTCCCAACATGTCGAATACTTCTTCCCACTCTGCCACCTTCTGTTATGTCCCCCTTTGCCACCTTGCTAGCCCGCCTCCCATGCATTCAAGGTAGTTGACACTACTCTCCCTACCTTGAGCATGTGGGGTGCGGTTGTAATGAATTCTATTGTACTCACCATGTCAACTCAAGCCTGGCACCTTTGACACCGGCCTCATCCTAATCAGGAAATATATGAAATTGATATTAAAATAAATTAATTAGCATTAATATTCAAACAATTATATATATATAATATATATAAATATAATTTTTAAGTTATATTACCATATTTTTTTATGAAAAAAAGAAAAGAAATTATTATAATACAACAAATAAATTAAATTTTATTTTTATTCTATTTTTTATTTTTTTTATTTTTTATTTCTTTTTTTTTTAATTTATTATTTATTTTATTTATTTAATTTTTTTTTTCTTTTTTCTAAGTAAAACTAATTCTATTAACAAAGAAGAGGAATATTTACAATGAGACCGAAGTTAGTACACTGCTCTGATACTATGCAGAGCTATCAGGAAAAGCAAGTAAGAGGACAGAGATCTCAACCCACGCAGGGGGCCGGGATGTTACTCTTTTGGTACTCCATGATAAACAAAACCATCAAAAACACATAGAAATCCACCACATAGTTTGCATAACAGACTTGCCCGGTGATTGCCATAGCTTATCCCAAAACGATGCCTAAGCGAGCACGCTAACCATCATGTGGTTCTTCCACAATGCGACACCATCCCCATTCTGGCTCATTCGTAGCTGGAGCAGCGATCTGCTCAGAGGGGCCGAGGTCGATTGGAACCATTTCCTCGTCCTGAGTGTTGCATCCAGGGGTAGTTGGAGCCTGCTGAGGCACCAAGCCAATTCTCAACTGAGTAGACGGAGAGGGTCTAGAAACAACTCCCGAACCTCCTGGATGAGAGTCCGAGTCCTCCATCTGAGGAGTCTGATGGAAAACCACTATAATGTGAGTCGTTATCCGAGGCCGATGCAAGGAACTGTTGAAAGAGAAAATAGCAGAAGAAAACGACGATGGAAACCCACAGTGGCGACTAGAGGCACGAAACTACCCTCTTCCACTTCGGGTGCAGGGGTAACGACCAGCAAGCAGATCATTGGAGGGGGCAGGCGAGTCCGAGGATGGGCTTGATGGTGCATGCCGAGGTTGACCTCTTCGGCATCCCATTCATTGTCGAAGTCGAGCCAACTCAAAGGGAGTGCTTGAAAGATAACAGATGGGCTGTGCAGTGGCTAGACGAGCAGAGCCACACAGATGCGGGGGCCAGGGAGGGAACCTACTAGAACCTTTCACCAACAGAACCAAATTGTGCACAGAGCCTTCTAGGATGTAAACAAGTGACCCATGAATTGACAATACCTATGTCGTGCCACCCGGTATCATAGACAAGACCCGAGGCCACATAGTTAAACAGAGGAATAGAGGTGATGAACACTCGATTCAGGACCCCCCCATCTAAGCTTAAGGCCAGACTAGCGACCAGGTGATGACGAACCAACACTAAAACCTCTAGATTGTGGTAAAAGACCCCACAGAGAAGAGAGAGGTGCAACAAGAGTTGTCCTGAAATGGCTGAGCGACGCTTTAGATAGGCAATTCCGGAAAAATGCCAGGAGACTTTGGACATAACCCAGGCCGACATCATAGTAGAGGCGAGAGAATGAGCCCTGTGATACAGCTCGAGAGGCTTCACATTCAACCCCGAACAGAGCCCCACTTTAAACCTTCCAGGCATATCTCGAGAAACTCCTTCCATAATTGCAGCATTAAAGACTACCATCATCACTCACAGGTTGAAGCATGCAGAGGGGAAAGTCGTCAAAAAAGACATGGATAACGAACCTTGGCCACCTGACTCATATCCACTATAACCAGCCTTGCACATATCCCATGCGCCTATCCACTTGCCGATATTTAACATAATGTACTGGGTGGGCAGGTGTCGTGCTGCCTCACCCCAACCCCGTCTTGTCACCGTTATTGCATCCTTATTCACCTGCATCTAGGGGCACTGCATCCTTTCGAACCAGAGATGTGCATTACTGGGCTTGGTCATGATTTTGAATGATGTCTATAGTTCCTGTGAGTAAAGTATTCTCCGCATCGACTCCAATATTGGCGAGAAGGTCAGCCACCTTGTTGCCTTCCTAACATGAGTCCCATTTTGTAGTTGTCTACCCATGTTGATAAGAATTTGGGAGTCGCCTTCGATTTCCAGGGGATGTAAATTGTATATCTTGGAAATGATAAGCCCTTGCCATAGACCCTCCAATTCCGCCAAGTTCTTGGAATCCCAACTTATATTCCCAAAGTAAATAAGAAGTGGCGATCCTTCACGATTTCTGAATATGCCCTCAAATGCTGCATTTCCCGGGTTACCCTTAGAAGCGCCATCAAAGTTGAGCTTGATTGTGTTCTTTGGGGGAGGAGTCCAAGAGTCCTTTTTAGTGTTCTTTTGCACGGGCAGGGCTTGAATCCGAGTTCCTTGTGGGAGTTGCAGATTCTAGTTTCCCAAATGGTCTTTTCATCACCGGTTGACGGATAGTCATCTTGAGCCCAATTGCGAAGCTCCAAGGTCTCTTTCAGATTGTGGCAGAAATTGCCCCAAATGATTTCTTTTGGAGTGCTTAGATCCTTAAATATGCGCTTATTCCACTCTTTCCATATAGTCCAAAGGAGGAGACTAGGAATTATTCGCCATAGATGGTTGAGAATTTCACTTTTGTAGGGGTTTTGTTGCCACTAGCTCAAGGAGGTGAGGATGTGTTCCAATACCCTACATTTTCTTTGACATCGAAAGCCCGCTTTCTCCCACAATTGATTGGCGAGAGTGCATGATTCTAGGAGGTGCTGAATCATTTCTTCCTGGGATCTACAGTTGACACACATAAAGGGTCCATGAAAGTTCCTCCGCCTGAGATTGTCCCACGTGAGGATTTTCCTGTGCCCAACCAACCAAAGGAAAAGGGAAACTTTGGGCCAAATGCCCGAAGACCATATTCTACTCCATATGGGATCTAGGGGTTCTGTGTCAGTGCAAACGATTTTGTAGGCCTCTTTGGTGGTGAAGGAACCTCTGGGCGAATAACCCCATCGAAGAATATCCCTGTTCTCTGAGTATCTGATTCTTTGATTTTGGAGTTCCCTCTCCAAAAGCTGCTGAGTTTAGTGATCCGCATACTCAATTATTCGTTTACTGTGTTTCCAATGTCTGTACCCGTGTGCTGTCTCCTGAGTCCAATTTTGCCAAACCTCTTCCTAAAGCTGCCCCTCCCTGTAGTAGTCTAGATGCTGTTCTAGAATGCTATTGAGCTTCGGTAACTGATTCCATGTGTCCATCCAGAACCTTGCTAATCGACCATTTCTTACTTCCCAGAAACTGTGTTGTCGGATCATTAGATAATGTTGTTTGGCAGCATTCCATATAAGTGATCCTTTTTCATTGGGAATGAATTTGATGAGCTCCTCCTGTGGTCCATGGTTGCCATATTTGGCTGTCCAAATAGTTGCCATTGGCTTGTTGGGGGCAGATAACCATTGCCACCAGATTTTCGCGCACATGATAATGTTGCTGTGACTGGGGTCCCTTATACCTATGCCTCCTTTTTCTTTAGGTTTACAAGTTGTGGTCCATTTTACCAAGGCCCATTTGGGCTTAATGCCCATTGCACCCCAGAGGAAGTTGCGCTGAAGGGACTTTATTTTTTTAATGACCCATTTGGGCGCAGCCATAATTGAGAATAGGTATAGTAGCATAGCCTGCGGGACAACTTTGATTAGCATCAGATGACTTGCTATGTTCAGAGTTCTTTGAGTCCAAAGATTAAGGTGAGATTCAAGTTTCTCAAGGAGCATACGCCAAGAAGTGTGCTTAAGGGCACAAGAAATGAGAGGGGCTCCAAGGTATTTAGAAGGGAGAGAGTCGATGGAGAAGCCAAAGATTCGAGCAATGGAAAATTGGGTGACAGGGGGAGTGTGGAAGAAGAATATCTGTGATTTAGCCTTATTGATACTAGTGTCGGAAGCCTCAGAGAAGTCATTCAATAGGGATTTGAAAAGAGATGCTTCCTGAACTGAAGTGTAGCCAAAGAGCATATTGTCATCCATGAATTGTTGATGAGTGATGGCAGGCAGGTTGTGAATGGATAGACCTTTGAGCTACTGAGAGAGGAGGGTCTGCTTGATGTGGTGACTCAGGCCTTCAGCCATTAGCACGAAGAGGAAGGGGGAAAGAGGATCTCCTTTCCTGATTCCTCTTGAGGGACTAAAAGGGCGGGAAGGGATGCCATTTATGAGGATGGAGAAGAAAGTTGAAGAGATAAGGCTCATAAACCAACGCACCCACATAGGAGAGAAGCCAAAGGCAGTTAACATTTTTTGTATGTAAGTCTAGCTGAGCTTATCAAAAGATTTTGAGAGGTCAAGCTTAAGAATCATACCTGCTTGTTTGGAATTCTTGAGGGAGTGTATGACCTTGTGAGTGAGGATGATTCTGTCCAAGATCTGTCGTCCTTCCACATAGCCCGATTGTTCGGGCGAGATGAACATGGGCAGTAGCGGCTTTAATCTATTGGAAATGACCTTGGATATCACCTTGTAGATTACATTGCAGAGAGTGATTAGGCGAAATTTATCTGGGGTAACTGTGTTCTCTTCTTTTGGGATGAGTGCGATGAAGGTTGCATTCAGTGATGGCAAAAGAAAATTAAGATTGCATGATTCCTCCACCACAAGCCAGACTTCTTCTTTTATCAGCTCCCAAAAAGTGTGGAAGAACGTGGTGGTAAAGCCATCCAGGCCAAGGGCTTTCCCCTCCTTGAGCTGGTGCATTGCTACATCTACCTCCTGTTGAGTAGTTGGGTACAAAAGGAGTTCATTATGCTCATCTTTAATGATTTTGGGCACATTTTGAATGATTTTTTCTACAGCAGGTTGCCTATCTGTGTGGGGCTCTTGATGTACCTGTTGGAAATGTCTTAGAAACTCCTGTTCAGTTTCTGCATGGTTTTCCACTCTCTCCCCTTCAGAATTCTGGATGAATGAAATGGTATTGTGCATTCGTCATTGGATAGTGGTGCGATGGAAGAATTTTGTGTTCCTCTCCCCCTCTTTCAACCATCTAATCCGGGACTTCTGCTTCCACAATATTTCCTCCTGCTTCCTTCGCTCCTACAATTGATTATGAATGCGTTGTTCCTGAGCCAGGGTTCCTTCATTGTGTCCCTCCGTGATAATTTGTTGTTGGAGCTCTTTAATTTCCTTGTCTAGATCCTGTTGTGCTTGAAAAATGTTGCCAAACGTTTCTTTGCTCCAGCTCTTGATTTGGGCTTTCAGATATTTGAGTTTATGTTGAAACTGAAACATTTTTGTGCCTTCTAGCCGGGGGAAGGATTTCCATGTGGAACTGATGAGGTCTTTGAAGGCGGGGTGGGAGAGCCAAAATGCCTCAAAGCGAAAGGGTCACCTAGTAACATTACCCAGTCTTTGCCACTGGAGGGAGATAGGCCAGTGATCCGATCCAGAATAAGGGAGAATTGTTGTTGTTATCTTGCCTCCAAGATGCACCGCATTGTCAGAGATAAGATATCTATCAAGTTTGGAAGCAATTTGCTGTCTCCCTGTTCTTCAATTACTCCATGTATGCGTTCCATTACAGAATTGCATGTCAATTAGAGAGTTATTTTGGATGAATTCTTTGAAGTAGGTGTCTGCCTGCTCCAGCCTAGCTCTCCCTCCTAGATTTTCTTCTAGCCTTGTTATCATGTTGTAATCGCCCACCATTATCCAAAGAGGGTGAATTCTGTTAAGATTGAGCACTTCTATAGTGTTTAGTACAACGATTTTGTTGCTCGCTTCCTGTGGGAAGTAGATATTGGTCAGATGTCCATGGATGTTGGTGCCAATGATGTGAAAAGTGGCTTGAATAATGTGGTGAGAAGCGTGGATGTCTGTCAGCATTATCGCTTGTGTATTCCATGCAATAGCCAGTCCTCCTGAGGCCCCAGAGGCATCCACTGCAACTGAGTGACAGACAGGCCATGCCTTGGAAAGAACGTTTGCCAGAGTGATACTGTTACACTTCGTTTCTTGAAGAAAGAAGATCTGCGGTTGCTCCTGCTTTATCATATTTTTTATTAATCTAAGTTTCCCCGAGCTGTTGAGCCCTCTTATATTCCATGAAGTAAGCTTCATGATTCACTATTAGGGATGGGCTTGTAGTACTTTGTCAGCATGGCATACCTTCCTGAATCCACCAGGATTTTCCCTATAGCAATAATTCGTTGAAGATCTGTTCTTCTCCCTCGCTTTTTAGAATCTTTAGGGAGGAAGCCACCATCCCAATGACTGCTTCGTTGGATGCCAAGCTGCTGTTGCTGGTAAGCCCTTGATATGATGACTTCTAGTTTGCTGAGCTGGTGCTCTGGAATATTATCATAGTCCTTTTTTTTGCAGACCTACTTGAGCTCCAGTATGTCAAGACCACCTAGGTTAATGCTCTTAGGTTCTTCATCCATTTGTTGTGCTTGGTTTTGCTCATCTGCAATGATTGCTAAGCTTAAGGACTGACTGGGATCACTGTCCACGTCCATATCTTTTGTTTTCCTATTTGAGGTCTGGCTGGCCTCCTTTGGGGTGTTATTGGTGATAAAAGGGGAGCGTGTTATGGAGCGGGAGTTAGGGGGGTGGGGAACGCAGAAGAGGAGGAGGGCTTGGGATTGGGCGTCGACTACTGGGGATGGTCTTCAGAGGTTTGAGCTAGGATTTCAAATTTGTTGCTAGTTGAGGGGAATGAGGCAACGTCCTGCTGAGGTTTCTTCCCTGTAGAGGGTTTCTTGTGCGATCTTTTGTGACTAGCTACTTTGATGAAGCTATCTTGGTCAAATTTGTCTGAGGGAATAGAATTTTGGGCCTTGGCATTTTGAGGACAATCTCGAAGGAGGTGGCCTAGGGTATGACACTTTCGACAGTGAAAGGGAACATGTTCATAATCCAGAGTTTGAATCCATTCATAGTCATCATGGAAAAGACTTACCGAGTCTAGGAGGGGTGTGTCCAGTCGCATGAAGACGTAGATCCGAGCATAGGAGGTGTATCTGCACAACTTCGTCTCTTCCACCAATTTTATGAAGTCCCACAATCCATTTCCTATGTCTTTAAGTGATTCTTCATCCCAGTATTCTGTCGGAAGCGAATACATCTTGATCCATACTGGAGCCCAGCTGAGATCCTCCTTGTCCAGGTTGAATCTCTCCACCCATTCTATTAAGTACAAGCCCGCTGAGTTAAAGAAGTAGGGTCCTTCGTCCATGATTTGTTTCCTGTCTTCAATGCAGATGAAGATCGCTATAAAGAACCCCTTTGGTCCTAGCTGTAGGGTGACATGGCCTTTTGGCTTCCATTTGGCTGAGATCCAGCCTTTCAGTGCTTTTTCTGTCAGCAAGAAGCCGATGAATTTACCAATGAGCGCATCGTCCTTCATAAACTGGATATGCCCATTGATCCTATGGCTTGGAAGTTCTATCTTGGGCCTTTCGGTAGCCACTGGTTTGCATGTCTTCAATGTGACTCTAGGCCGTTCCTCTAACTATGGTTTCCCGTCTGGTGTCACTTTGCTCTCATTTGTCTGGTTCATAGATGCATTTGTCTTGTTTTCCAATGAAGAATCATTGTTGTCCTTTTCCTCTTGACCTGTCTCTGAGGGCCGAGTCCTTGGCTACATAGGAGGCTCACGGATGGGCGCAGGGGAGGACTTGGGGGTCCCCACAGTGGGAAACTCCATTCCCGTGTTGTTCGACCAAAGGAACTTAGAAATGTTGTGGTTGTCATTCGTTCTGAAGGGTCTGAGTGTTTGCACGTCGGGCAGTCTGCACCATCGCAGGGTTTTTCAGAACCCTAGATGCAGAGCCCCGTCTATCAGAAGCCCACTATGGTTAATATTAACTAATTTTATGTAACCTATTTATTTTTATTTTTTATTAAACAAAATACTCTCTTACTAAACATTATATTTCATTCTATTACAATCAATACCTTTCCATTTCATAAATCTGCAACTCTACTTTGAAAAATTTTCATTTATTTTAATATACTAAGCCCCGTCTATCAGAAGCTCACTATGATTAATATTAACTAATTTTATGTAACCTATTTATTTTTATTTTTTATTAAACAAAATACTCTCTTACTAAACATTATATTTCATTCTATTACAATCAATACCTTTCCATTTCATAAATCTGCAACTCTACTTTGAAAAATCTTCATTTATTTTAATTTACTAAACTTTAGTTTTTATAGATTATTCTTATATTATCTCCTTCATAAAATTGTAAATTACACCTCTTTATGCAGTATAAAGGTTTTGAACTTCAGATTAATTAATCCTCCCTAAACTTATAAATTTTCGATTTTGAACCGCATACCAACCGAACATATCAACTCAATTATGAAGAAGGTCTTCCATTCCGGAGTTCATTAGTTAGTTGGCAAGAGTCCAATAGTGTTTTTTGTGTCGAATAATTACAATGAGAAAACAATCAAACCCCATAGGCCTTTTTTTTTTCTAAAGAAACGAGAAACATGCACATGTTTTAAAGTGTGTGCACCTAAAAGTAATACATGCACGCTGTTATAAATTAGTGCAGGTACTCCATGGGCTCCTTTTCCTATGTTATGAACAGACAAACATGCACGCGTTTTAAAGTGTGTGCACTTAAAAGTAATAGCAGTAGTCTATAATGCGACTTTTTGAAAGCCTTTCTGGCGGTTTTTCCCGGTCAAAATCCGGCAGGAATTCTTTGGAATCCAAGTTTGATAGCTAGTTTCTGCACAATCAATGGCTCCCAGGGGTTTTTCAGGGCGCTGAATCCAAATATGCTGTTAAAAAACCATTTTAACTGCTAAAAATCAAGATTTAACCTCATTTCTTCCGCCGGATTCCGTCACCGGAATCTCCAAAAAGTCGCATTATAGACAACTCCATTTAGAATTAAATAAAAATTTGATGAGGGCAATTGAAAATTGGGTATAAAAGCCACTTTTGTTTATTTCATTAGACCCTCATAAATGAGCTTGAAACTATGCATACCAAAATAAGCATGTCCAGGGCATAAATTTTGCCTAAATTTATCATCTCCTAGCGTCGTCTCCAACTGGGGATGATGGCCCCCCTACGAGGCGTTAAAGAACCGAAACTCTAGTGCCTAACCATTCAGTAGTCATCACACCCCTCATTGTAGGTTTTAACCCCGTACATAAATTACCTGCATATGAATTCTAAAACACATAAAATAAATAATGCAAGAGCATAACACATAAAACACATATATACAGATATTTTCCCCTGGATCCCAAAACCAAGACTACCAGCTTGATTTTTCATTATGTTCCTTTCAATGTTATAATACATATTTATACATGCCAAAGCTGCCAATACCATGGACCGTAAGCCATCACGTCTGATACCATGGAATGAAAACCATCGCATCTAAAAACATGTGTGAAAAACATGTGCAAAACCATAGGTGGGTCCACCCAACCTAACATAGGGTCCAAAACCAAAATTTTCCGGGACACTTCCTGGACCCCATAAAGTGGGGTTATGGGTACACCTCAAACCCCCTGTGACCCCCCCTCCTGCTACACAATCAGTGCAATGAAGGGGGGCTCCACCCCCCCTCTAACCCCCCAGTTAACTATTTGGGATAGTCATGGAAATAATATAACACAACCCAACATTCTCCCACTTGTTGTTTTCTTTCCATTGGGGGCCAAAAGAGAGCTTAGTCATTTTTCCAGCCCTGAAATGCCCATTGTCTCTCTACACCAAGAGAACTTCTCAAAGCTCACAGATTTTGTCAATGCATCTGCAGTATTCTTCAAGTGTCCACCTTTACCAGCAACACCTTTTTGTCTTCTATCATATCCCTCACAAAGTGATATTGAAAATCAATGTGCTTTGTCTTTGAATAATATGCAGGGTTCTTTGCCAGGAAAATTGCACTTTTGCTGTCACAGTCTATCCTTATAGCTCCCTGTACTAACCCCATACTTGAATGTTTTTCGCCACTTGTGACCTATTCTGAAACTCAAACCTCTGTAAAAACTAAAAATGATACTGAATACTACAAAATGTAAATTAAATGCTGAAAAAGATGCTTTCCCAATAAGCTTATTTATGTATAGACAATCCTATTCTAACAGCTGAGAGCCAAATGCTTGATTTTAAGCAATGTAAACCTCCAATATAACTAATAAAAAATTTGATCCAATACCTAGGCTCGTTGACTCTGTTTAAGAAGAATCAAAACTAGAGCTTGTAAGGGCACTAGAAGCTTATTGTAAGCTTGATCTTCACAATAGAAACATAATCGGAACTCTATAGTGAACAATTCCTCCATATAGAAAACTATGGGATCATAAAAGACATGACTTACTATTTGATTTTCAAAGTATTCTCCAAATTTATGGTCATGTTTCATATATGTTTTCTTTACCATCATGTAGTTTCAACTGTGAGTCATTAGACATATTCTAAAAACAATCATCAACCTCAATATAAAAATGCAACGCTACCTCTTCTTCTTTTGGCTGACAAAGGTTCTCAAAGAAATGATTTTGAAATTGTAAATTGTGGCCCTGAATTTGAGCTTCTAAGGCTTGAAAATCCTTCTTGAAAATTATCCCAGTATTCCTTGAAACCCTCAATAGTTTCCACATACCCTTAATCTTGTTTAGAAAGAAACCTCATCAGCATGTAGTGGAGACGCCATGAGTGTTCTTCAATCTAGATTCTCTGAGAATGGATTATTTGGATCAAGTTGAAAACTTGATTGGAGTCGTCAGGTGAATGGTTCAGCCTTCTTGTGTCTAATAATTGTCCACCAGCACCAATTAGATCTGAAACTTGATACTCTTTCCTGAAGATGATGAAAGCTTGTCCCTAGTATGGTTTCCATTATGTTATCACTCTGTAATTTTCCAAGGCTGTGAGAGAAACACAAAGGAAACCACAAAACCTATTGCAAAGCTCAGATCTAGCCCTTTTCGCCTCAGAGAGGGATCTCTCTATTATATTTAGATTTGTTGTTTTAAGATATTAGGCTAGTTATCAGTTATGAGTTTGGTTTTTTCAAATATTTGGTTGAAACTGCAAGGAAAGTCCATTGGGAAATGGAGTCATAAGTCTTAGGGTGATCAAATACAAAAATGTCAAAATAGATGTAACAGGGAAAGGTAGGTAAGATTTTGGATCTTCAAATAATTTGTGAAGTGAATGGGATGAAATAGATTAGATTCAATTAAATAAAGACTATACTAGGATGAATTCTATATTTAATATCAGAGTGAAAGTACAGATATTGTTTATAAGCCAGAGGAGAGTGTATTTAAACAAATTTAGCCCTTAATCTTCTTTTAACAATAGAGACAGAAAGAACATATGGAAAACTGGAAAAATAACAATTTTACAAGAGAGGAAATTCTGCCAATTCCCTAACACAAGAATCTTGGAACAAACTTTTTGTATTAATGGAAATGATCACTTCATTAAATGTACATAGTTACATCAAAGTTATGCTTTATTAACATGATTTCCCACACTTTGTACTTCAATATATGAAGGATTTATACAATTCATCAAAATATCTTTATTTAAATGTACATAGTTACATCAAAGATATGCTTTATTAACATGATTTCCCACACTTTGTACTTCAATATATGAAGGATTTATACAATTCATCAAAATATCTTTATTTAAAATATCAAGATGTTTTTAAAAAATATCCTAAAAAATTGTTTACAAAAATAGTACAAAAATATATGAGAATTAAATTGTGAAAGCTCTATGGCACTGATTTCGAGGATTTTGGTGATATTAAACTATCAAAGCTCTATGGCACTGATTTCGATGATTTTGGTGATATTAAAGTATTAAAGCTCTATGGCACTGATTTCAAGGATTTTGGTGATGATCTGGACTGAAAAGGTTATTTCTCTACTATTGATATCTTCATGCCCTTGAAATCTAGAGTTGTTGATTTTCTTCGATTTGTCTTTAAACTTATAATTTTGTGCCTTAAAATCTGCGGTTTGTGAAGTTGTCCCTAAAAATATTCAATTACTTGAATTTACTAATGAAATCTAGAGTTGTTGATTTTCTTCGATTTGTCTTTAAACTTATAATTTTGTGCCTTAAAATCTGTGGTTTGTGAAGTTGTCCCTAAAAATATTCAATTACTTGAATTTACCAATGATTTTATGTCACCCTTTGAAAATGCTTTACCAATCTCATAAAATATTTTGGAAGGAAATATTTTCTAAATATTTTTCAAATATTCTATAAATAAATTTCATATTTCTCTATTTTCATGCATTTACTAAATGAAATCCTCAAAATATCTTTTCAAATAATTGCATCCCGTAAATCCATCCATTATTTGAAATTGTGTCTTGTTTTGAAATCTTTTAAATCCATGCTTTGTTTTCCTTCTCATGGATTTTCAAAACTATGTGTTTTTTGTCATCGCATGGATTTCCAAAACCATGTGTTGTTTATCCAAACTATTTTTACTTTGCCTTTAACCCCTATAAAATATTTGGATAAATATCCATGGATTTCCAAAACCATGTGTTGTTTATCCATGTGTTTTTGTTTTTACTTTGCGTTCAACCCCTGTAAAATATTTGGATAAATATTTATCCAAATCTTCTCTTCCCATACATTTTTCATTCATAATTCATTTTCTTTCCTTGTCTGTAAAACTATTGTTGGTTTTGCTACCATGGTTTTGATTTTAAAAATAATTAAAATTATTTTCAAACTCAAAATAATTTAAATATTCCTTTGTGCCAACACACAGGAAAATAAATGAATATTCGTGACTTTTCACTTTCGTTGAATTCCTTTTGTCAAAATTCATTTTTGTTGAGCCTCCTTTTACATTCACTTTCGTTGAATTCCTTTTTTCAAAATTCATTTTTGTTGAGCCTCCTTTTACATTCACTTTCGTTGAATTCCTTTTGTCAAAATTCATTTTTGTTGAGCCTCCTTTTACATTCACCAGTAACCTCATTTCACACCTATAAGTCTCTTTTTTACCTTGGTCTTGCTCTTCTCAGTCTTGTTCTCACCTTTTGTCAAATTTCATTTTTGTTGAGCCTCCTTTTACTTTCACCTATAACCTCATTTCACACCTATAAGTCTCTTTACTACGTTGGTCTTGTTCATCTCAGTCTTATTGTCACTTAGGGCATAAATTTATTTTATAAATATATCACCGAAGTTTTAACCCAAGCTTCAGAGGAATCCGTGCTCAACTCCATAGAAATTCAATTACTCAAACAGAACCATTGACCTTCCCACCATACATCATAAGATTCAAATCAATAAAATTAATGGTTTTCAGAGGGGTGGGTAGGTAGTCAATGGTTTAGGAGGGGCGGGGTCTGAAAAGACAGGCTATGGTAATTTTAATTGCAAATTGGAAATGTGGAGACTCAATTTACTTTGACTTTATGGATTTTACTTGTTACTTGACGTATTATGAAGTGGGAATTTAATGGATATGGTAATTTTAATTGCAAATTGGAAATGGAAAGAGATAAGGTGGAATATAGGATAAGGTAAGATGAATATAGGTAATATATTAGGAAAATATAGAGGAAGGAGTGGGAGATGAGTGTAGTTTTATTTTTATAAAATATTATTTTATTTAAAATATAAAACCAAAATAATATTTAAATATATTGATTTTATATCCTGAATAAAATTAATTTAAACTTGAATAAAACTTTGATGAGGGCAATTCAAATTGGGTATAATAGCCAATTTTTCTTATTTTGTTAGACCATCATAAATGATCTTGAAACTCTGCATACCAAACTAAGCATGTTTGGGGCATAAATTTTGCCAAAAGTTATTAAGTGCTAATAGGTGGGTCCAGGGGGGTGTGTTTTCCCTATAAGGAAACCCAAAATGTATATGAGAGAATTTTATTTCCGATGTTAATGATTATTTTGAGAGAGGGAGAGGAGGCTATGTGAGAGTGAAGAGGAAATTACAGTGGATTTACTATAGGTTGTATCTCTTCATTTTACTGGATAATATAAAAGGAAGGATTAGATGTTTATTCATGGACATAACTCAAATTTGGTGAACCATGTATATTTGTTTTTCTCTTGTTTTATGTGTTTCTATATTTGTGTTTCCACAATATTTTATGTGTTCCATTTATTTGTAATATATAATTTTCTAACGCAATGGATTATGGATTAGAATTACCTCCGATAGTGATGGCTCGTGATGTTTTCCATATCTCTTTACTTAAAAAGTATGTTCATGTTAATTATCTTGTTGATTGGTCTATGTTATAAGTGGAATCCACGACAGAATTCCAGCTAGAGCCAATGTGCATCCTGAATAAGAGGCATATCATACTTTGGAATGGAGTAATCAAGCAGGTTAAGGTGTAGTGGAGGAACTTTGGACCAAATAAAGCCACTTGAGAAATGGCTGAATAGATGAGGGCATCGAACCCATTTTTGTTTGCTAGTTAATAAAATCTAAATATAATGAAAATGAATGTAAATCGCTCTGTGTATAAAGCTCATAGTGAAATTTTGTGCATGATATAGAGCATGGTTGCACTTGTGTTCAGTTATAGAATACCAAAGATGGTGTTCCTCCAATGAGGTGGGGTTTGTGAAAACTCTTTTTGCTATCCCTATTGAAATTATCCTTGTCAGTTGTAAATTAACGTAATTTTTTTGGAAATGTAAACAGAATGACTTGCAATGGGTAGTGGACATAGATACAGAGTTTTGAGGAGTACCTGTTAGGGAATTTGGTTAAGTACAGGTTGTACATTAAGTCCCACCATCCTCTGACTGAGTTTAATTGCCTACATTGTAGGCAAGGAGGTGGAGTATGGGATTATTGAGTGGAGGACAAGCCCATACCCCCTATTTCATACCTTCTGGAAGTAATTGTGAGGTCAACATGTAAGGGGCCATGAGGGGATTAGTGGAGAAAAGAGCCGATGAGAAAAGAAGAAGGGGAATTTTCATTCAGAGGATATGGATGATAACAATTATTGGAAAGAGAATAGAAGACATTCAATGCAATATACAAAAAGCAAAAAACACATTGGGAATTTAATGTGGTTGATCTGGTTAGAAACACATACCCAATTTATGGTTGTGGGTGTTTCTGTGTCAGGTTAAGTGCACAAGGATTACTAAACAAAATCATTGGAAAACAATATAACACTAGGATAAGCATTGTCGTTGGCGCAGGAATATGCTAAGAAGTGAAGTTGAAAAAGGAATACAGACAGAGACATTGTATGTTCTATATCTTTACCGAGTTGAGTAGGTGGAAATTTAGTCTACTATGGACTCTTGGTTCAGAGGGAAAATCCTTGTGTGTTTTTTGATATCTACGAGAATAATAGATGAATACCAGTGTGCTTTGAATTCTTGGGTGAAAAGGTGGAGAAACTAGGGTACTAAATATGAAACTAAGTGGGTGGAGATATGTGGTCTCTATATTTCTATGTGGTCAATTTGATTGGCATCAATTTAAGTCCCTTGGGCATGTACTCCTAAGACTCTAAATCTAATATAGGGGTGGTCAACTACAAGAAATATTGGAGTGCAGTCATCCTACAATTGGGTGGAGTGTTGAAGTCCCTCCCTTAATTGTTAATCACTCAAGATAATAAGCTAAGTGTTTCATGTATACCTATTGCACTTGAATGTTGAATGTTATCGTTGTATAACAATGGATGTGTATCAACATTGTTAATGCAGGATGTGTATTCCTATGTATGTGTGTGTGAAATGGGATGTACTACATGTTTTTTTCTCAAACTATGACAACATTGTAGCTTCCTGGAATGGATAATATATATTTATTATTTCATAATCATTTGCATGACTTATGTTTATTGTTAAGAATCTAGTCAGACTACTGTGGCATATAAAATTCCATTATTGTTTGTCATATGCACTAAGAAAACTCTATGATTGAAAATTAAATATGTTTGGATTCTTGTTAAGGAATGTTCGTATGATCCTAGTCATATTCACATCATGGGGAATAAAGGCCAGACTTCACAAGACAAAAATTCCTTCCATTACTTGACAGAGATTTTTCCCATTCACTTTGTGCCTAATCTAGGTGGGGGACTACTCCATGTCCTAGCATGATGGTGTTGGGTGGGATGACATGGAATCTCTATAGGAGGGGTCCATAGTGATTCCCGTAAATTTATTATAATGATGATGATCCAAGGGATAAAAAAATATGCTCAAATTCTCTCAAAACTAGTGTTGAATCATAAATCTAGTCATTTTGATTCCAGCGACACTAGAATTTCCTCAATTCGACACTGCATGAGAAAGTTATCACCTTTTGAAGTTTTTGGAAAATAACTAAAAATTTAACTTTCAAATTTGACTGGGTAGGGTGTACGATGATGTCGCACTAACATCAGCAGGGTGACTATGTAATATGTTGGTCAGATAGGCCAATCTCGTGTTAAATAACATGATCATACAGGGACAATTGGTGGCTTTCTATTGGTTGGTGAAGTTTTGTTTTGGCCAATATGAGGGGGACACATGGCCCTATGAGAGGGTGCCACATGGGCCTCGAAGTTCATGTAAAATTTGTTGGGTGATTGAACAAACTTTGTAGGGTTCGACCCGCCGACCTCTGAAAACACAGTGCAACACTTTACTGATACAATGTGTAGTTATTCTTGTTATATAACATGGGCCAAACATATTTAAATTGCAATTATTGGTAGTTTGAGGGTTGGCAGGGGGGTGTGGCAGGCCATTGTACTTGCCCAACCAGTCCAACCCGAAGTCATGTGAATGCGATGTGACTGCGTGTCATGCCGAGGTGGAAGGGGCAAGGAGTTGGTCTCGACTCTAGTCCCATTAAATATTATGTAATCTTCGGATTTTATCAAGGGAGGTGCGGGGCATGTGGCACTTTGTTCGCGCCCTAGCCCACTGTCATATAATGATAATGTGTCTTAGAGTAGAGGGTGGACAGGAGCATGGCCTCTAGTCCATGTATCGGTCATATTATATACCATATGACCGAACTAAGGGGCAGAGAAACAAGAGCATGACTCTATTGGTACACTTAACGACCTCACAATTCGCACATTTATTGGTGTATTTGTCACTGAACCCGCACCATTTTGTTGCTCTGCAAGGCCGCCAAAGGCAGAATTCATTGCCAATTTTGACAAAGGTTCACTTTTGTAGGGTAATTAGTAGGGAAATGAAGAAGGAGGACTAACTTAGCCATTTTCAGCCTTTTTGAGCCCATGAAGAGCCTACACGGGGATTTTTGGGTGTTTTGGAGATAATCGTAGTATTATTTTTTCAATTTGAGCATTTTATGTTTATATAATTACCATTTTGAGCATATAATATAAAGGTCCAACATTGGAAGTTGGACCCACAGACGTAGGCTAGGAGGGGTGAACTCCTCATCAAATTATTTTTTTGTGATGTTCTATGTTTTCTATTTTTTACTGTCAAAATTTGCAAAACCTAACTAAGTTTAATAAATTTGTTCTCTTTTGAAATTTTGATCCCTTTCCCACAAGACATAAAGTAGCATGCAAAATTTTACAAGAAACCTTTAATTTTAAATTTTAAATGATTTCTATGATGTGTCAGAGATGGTGAAAGTGTTGTACGATGAGAGGATGGAAAGGATGCAAGGAGAAAGTTCTTATAAAAAAAAGGTAATGGTGGTGATAGGAGCAAGCCTCCACCTCCACCTCCTCCTCCACCTCCATCTTCACCTCCTTCAACACCTAGACATGCTCCTCCTAGATCTTGAAAAGGACATGCTAAGTCTCCTTTGCTTAAGATTGACATCAAGTTTGAATTCCTATGTATAATGGGGAAGTAAATGTTGCAAAGTTGGATAATTGAGTTTGTCAAATTTTCTATTGTAGGATTCAAAATACCAATGATGGTGTTACTTAGACCCAACTTTCTTCTCTTCGTTTGGAAAGTACATCTCTCATCTGGTGGGAGGCCAAAACTTAATAAGATTTGAAGAAAAGTGGTAACATTACAAGTTATTGGAATGATTTTATAGCTGTATTATGAAGGAAATTTTATCCACTAGCTTATATGCAAAAAACAATTATGGATTAGAAAAAATTTAGACAAGTTAAGGTCATAGTATCCAAAGTTACACACAAGAATTTAGAAGAAGAACTTTAATCATGGGTGTTGATTTGTCTTCACAAGACACTCTCCTTAAATATATAGGCGGATTACAAAGTTATTTGAGACATACTATACTTCTGTTTAATACCACCAATCTAGATGAAGTATGCATTTAGGAAACTTATTTAGAATCAAGAGGCAAGAATGTTCCTTAAGGGACTAGTAAGAAACCTTCCAAATCTAGAGACAAAGGAAAGGGGAAGTTTAAAAGAAAAGGAAAAAGGAATGCTACAATCAAGAAAGAGGGAGAGAAAATTACCTATAAACATTGTTCAAAAGAAGGCCATGATGAAGACCATTTTTGGAAATTACATCCATAAATGAGACGAAATAAGTTTAATAACAAGGGGGAACAAAATATTGTTACTACAACTGAACAAGATCTAGGATTTGATTCACGTGATGAAACCGAAATCACAACCATGCAAATAAAATGTAAAGCTTCTAATGCAAGTACTAGTTCCTCTAGTAAGCCTATTGAGTCTCAAAGTGATAAAGAAATGATATGGACTTATGCAGGAATGCAACAAAATACAGATACACACATAAACACAGAGATGCAATATAAAGAAAACTTCACTTCATTAATATCAAAGAACTGAAATATGCTTACATACAGAAATGGAAATAAACTAGATTGGGCAATGGTAGCTTATCCCTGAGAAGAGATTTGGCGACTGCATGCCTCTAAATGTTGTTACAATGAGGCTAAAAGGCCTATTTATTGTTGAGAAACAATATAAAGCCCTAAACATCCAAAAACATAACCCTAGGACATGAAGCGCCAAAACTGTGAGCCCCGTTTGGGTAAATTGGTGCATCAACTTCCCGGGGTCATAATTTTGTCATATTATCTCCATTTGCCTATCATAATACCTTGTTTCAAATATCTCAAAGAGGATGCTAATTAAAAATTTTAGATTATTTTGGGACATTTTTGGTCTCTCAGTTTTCCCTAAAAATGTCTTTTACTCCCTCAAAATGGCTCTAGAAGTTTAGTACCCAAAAAACTGTCAAAAATATAAAGCTATGCTACATTTAAGGAAACTGAAAAGAAACAATATTGGGGGTCCAATTGGAGTATGCGGGTGGCCACCAATATCCACCTGGATCAGTCCTCCCTCCATAGTAAGCAATGGTCCCCATTACGTTGAGTGACACTATGAGATGGGGAAAAATTTGTTGAACTTCGTCCCTAGTGAGCCACTTTCCTTGGTGCAAGAGTTGGCCAGCTTTGACAACCCGATATAGTTGGATCTTATACTGGCGAGTGTTCTTGATATGCGTGTCCATGATCCAATCAGTTGTGGGCTTATTTTTGCTAGTGTGATTTGTTCTACAATGTCTGATGTGTCCAGTAATGCTGGAAAGTATGGTCAAAGGTAATCCACATTGAACTGTGGGTGCAGGCCGAGGAATGGTGGAATGTTGAGCTTGAAATAAATGTCCCCTACAACCTTAGTGATGGTTTAAGGCCTATATCGAAGTGGGTGAATCTTGCAGTGGGGCCCAGTGAGGCGCTCCTTCTAAAAATTTAACCAAACTTTTTCACCGACTTGGAACTTGTGTGGCACTCGATGTTAATCACGACATTGCTTGTATTTACCATTAACTCTGTGTAATATGTCATGTACCTATTGGTATATGTGTTGAATGCACTCAATGAAGTTGCTAGCCCTATTAGCTTCGGACTAGAAATGAGAAAAATCTACCTCAGTAGCTACAAATGGTATCGTCACTTCAAAGGGACATAATGGAGAGAGTCCCAATCCCACCTGAAAGGGGCTATGGCCAATTGAGTTATGGAGAGCTCTATTGTAACTATGTTGGACATATGGGAGGCTATCATCCCATGTGCCTAGATGATTCGATTTGTACCTACGTAGAGTGTGTACGATCATCCTATTGAGGACCTCTATGTGGCCATCAGTGTAGGGGTGCAAAGTCATGGAACTAATGAGGTTGGTATCCAGCATCAACCATAGAGTTGACCAAAATGTACTTAGGAACTTGTTGTCTCGATCTGAGATAATGGACATGGGATCCCAAAGTGTACCTACACTCGTTTGAACAAGAGATTAGTAGTGACTTTTTTTTTTATACTCTTCTTGCAGGCTACCAGAATGGTCATACTAGAGAATCTGTCGACGAAGACGAAAACATAGTCATTACCATGCTTAGTAAAAGGAAGCCCTGACATGTGATTGATGGGGATGGATTCCAGGGTCTACTATGAGTAGGAAAATTATTGTATATGCCTTTGTTCTTGATGGTTGGTTTGGCAATGGCGCAGGAAGTGCAGGATTTGATGTACTTCCCAACATCTTGTTGAAGGTTCGACCAATAAAAATACTTTTACAACACTATGAATATTTTCTCTACCTCTAAATTTCCAGTGACCAAACTATAGTACGCCTCCAAAATCATCTTCTCATGTTCATTTGAAGGAACACAAAGGTTTCTGAGGTGGCATAACAGTACATCGTGGAGGTGAAAATTTGGAACTTGCTTTCCTTACAGGAGTGTCTAGTATGTGTTACCCAATTCTAGATTTCTCTTGCAAAGATGTAGCCAACCCATAGTCTCGTGCCCACAAGAGTGGAGTGTAACAACTGTGGTGAAAATTACATGTAATAAAAGTAAATAAAGGAAAAATAATAACCACAGATGATGGGACACTTATTCCAAGCTAAATTTCGGGCAAAATCCCAGTGATGGGGATCACTTGTGATTATTTATGGCTAAGGAAATTGGCTAAGGCAATGGCTAAGGCTTTGGAAAGGAAAAATGTCATTTTTGGCAAAATTATTTATGAAAATAATGGAAATTAGGAGAAAAAGGAGGTGAAAGGTCACAGGTTTCATGTGAGAAGGAAAATGAAGAAAATAGAGGTTGCATTCTTAATAATGGTTCTGAGGATTAGTTTGTAACCTTTTGTTAGTTTCATTTTAGAGATATCTCATTATTTTCTCTCTCTCTCTCATACACTTGGAGACTTAGAATTTTCATGGAGCACTCTTGGTGGGTCTGGCATGCTTGGATTTTTGGAGAAAGAAAGCAAAGGAACAACAGGAAAGTGCAAGAGAGCATCGAGATCAATAGCTACATCAGATTTTCTTGCAGGTACCAAGTTTCATGTATGTTTCCTTCACTAGTTCTAGCATGCATTTGGTTTCTTGGTTGTGATTTGTCATTGGCATGGAGGATTGCCTGGATTGGAAGTGGATTGCCTAACCTTACCATTTCCTGGATAGCCATGGTGATTGTGGGTTTAATTTCATTGTTTGTTTTTGGTTGGTTCTCATGTTTCCTTAGTTTGGGTTGAGTTATTAGTTCTTGTAAGCCCTGGTTGGAAAAACACAATGGAAGCCCTATAAAAACTTGGGTTTAGTTACTAGTCTTAGAAGCGTTGGTTGGAAAAATTATCTAGAAGCCCTTGGTGGGTTGAGTTACTAGTCTTGGAAGCCTTAGTTGGACAAATTCTCTAGAATTTCGATGACAACTATGGGTTGAGTTACTAGTCCTGGAAGCCTTGGTTGGAACAAAAATTCTGGAAGCCCTGGAAGGCTTGGATGGAGACCAATCTGATGATGGTTTCGTGATGTCCGATTGTGAGGTGGAACCATTGTTTGATGGTTTGAGGTGGATGGCCTCTGCAAGCCCTGGCTGGGTTTTGATTCATGTGTCCTATGAGATCCTTCATTCATGCTTGGAATATGGCATAGGGGTGAATGGATGAAGAGAGATTTGGTTCAACCATTCTACAGATGAGTGGAATGTGGAAGTCTCATCCTGGGTTTGGATTTTGAACCATTAATGAAAATTTAGTTCTACTTGTATTTCTATGAGAATTTTGATGGATTATATGTAGTCTATACGACTATACTTTCATGAGTATTTATGTTGCTATTATGTTGGTTATGTATCAGTTCTATGACAATAGCCATGTGTGTCTCTCATCATGTTTTTACTTGTAATTGAATGATAAATGTATCCTTGACCTAATGGATGGAATGGTAGTTGATATGTTGAGACATCAATAGTTCTTGACAATTCTTAGCTAAGTATGAGACCCCTATGCTCAGAACTATTAATTACACTTGTAGATTACACATTTGCAATATGTATGACAAAATGTTGTCATGGCTAGTAGGGGTCTAGTTAAGGTCTTGAACAAGTGATTTATTTGGTACTTACATATCCATGCTATTTTTCTGATTTGAAGAGATGGTTCAATTCTGGGCTTTGGGCCTAAAAAAGTGGCTCAAATCTCGGAGTCACTGGCATAGCACTGATAGTTTGGTGTTATGAAACTAGGTCACAAAAACATAAAAAAAATAAATATCAACACGTTAGAAATCAGCCTCTTCGAGGGAGCAACCTCCTTTACATTACATAAGTGAACAATTCTTGGATGATACAAATGACAAAACCTCCTTTCTATATATAGGAGTCTAAGGGGTCACAATATAATCAAGGTCGACATAACAGTAATAATATAAGGGCACAAAAATAACAATAATGGGCTTCTATGGGGCACAACAATAACAATATGGGGACAATAGGGGCACAAAAATAATACTAAGGGATACAATGAAAATAGTAATGGGGAATCACTAGTATTACAGGGACCTAACATGCCCCTCTCCTTCAAAAAAGTATTGTCCTCAATGCTTGAGTAGTTCTAGATGCTTCTGTATAAAATTCTCATCCTCCCATGTGGAATATTTTGCGGTTAAGTTCTTCCACTTGATAAGATACTCTGAAATGTTGTTTGAACTGGGATTTTGTCACCAATAACCTTCTTTAAGCATGAAACATGGAAAACCGGGAGCACTCGGGAAGCTGCAGGAAGCTCCAATTTGTATGCCATAGTACCAATCTTTTGCAACACCTTGTACAAATCATAATACTTTGGTGATAATTTATTATCCTTCTTAGCTTGCTTGAGGGACATTTGTTTATATGGTTGTAGCCGTATGAATACCCAACCACCTATATCAAAACTTCTTTCACTGCAATGTTGATCTGCCTATTGTTTCATTCTATACTATGCCAAATTTAGGTTATCCATTAAGAGTTGGATAACTTATTGTTGATGCTCGATGAGATCTTCCACTGCTTTAACCTTAGAATTTTCTCTTAAATATGATGTGATGCATGGTGGGTGATATCCATAAAGTGCCATAAATGGGGTCATTTTTGCTACAGTATGGAAGGAAGTGTTATACTAGCATTCATCTAAAGGCAACCATTTGACCCATTGTGTATGTTTATCAGATACAAAGCAACAAAGATATACTTCTAAACATTTGTTTACTATCTTAGTTTTCCCATCAGATTGAGGATGATAAGATGAGCTATGAGCTAACTGAGTACCAAGACAAGAAAATAATTATGTCCAAAAATTTCCAGTGAAAATGGGATCTCTATTGCGTACAATAATCTTTGGGTTTCCATGTAGATTTTGAATTGTTTCTATAAATGCAGTAGAAGTTGTACTGGATTTAAATGGATGAGATAATGCACAAAAGTGTGCATACTTGGTAACTTTGTCAACCACCACCATGATGACACTCTTTCCTTCGGACTTGGGTAACCCTGTTTTATGAAATCCATTGAAACCTCCTCCTAACGTTCACTTGGAATGCATAAATGTTATAATAGACATGCGGTCTTAATTTTTTCAACTTTATTTTGTTGGCAAACCAAACATTCCACTACAAACTTTTGAATATCCGATTTAAGGCCATCCCAAAAAAACTTCATAACCCTATGGTAAGTTTTTAAAAATCTCGAGTGCCCTCATAAGGGAGAGGTGTGCAATTCCATAAAAATATTTTGTCTGAGTTGGGAATTCTGACATAGGTATAAGCGATATTTGTACTATAATGAATCATTTTTCCAGCGAAATGTATCAGATGTACTAGGATTGTTTTGTAACTTTTGAATGAGTTATCACACTTCTTCATCATTATTCCATTCATCCCTTACTTTATTTATCCAATCTAGTTGGATAATAGAAATGGCACAAAGCAATGCTTTCACATCCTCATCCTTTCTTGAGAGTGCATCTTCCACAACATTTTGATTCCCTTTTCTATATATGATTTCAAAGTCATAACCCAACATGTTTGTGACCAACTTTTGTTTCTCTTCTGAAGATAATGTTTGTTCTAGAAAGTATTTTAGACTATCATGATCCATTTTTACCTTGAAGTGTCTCCCCATTAGGTAGGGTCGTCATTTCTTAAGTGCATGTATTATTGCCAACATTTCCTTCTCATAATAGCTTTGTGTAAATAATTTCATTTGATTGGACGAATTTTGAAAGAAATGGGTCTTTCTTCTTCCATTAAAACAACACCAATTCCATTTCCTGAGGCATCACATTCCACAATAAAGGTTTTTGTGAAGTCCAACATAGCTAAGACTGGTGCTTGGCACATTGCCTCTTTAAGATGTTAAAAGGCCTTTGTTGCTTCTGGAGTCCATAAAAATGCATCTTTCTTCAATAATGTTGTTAGGGGTGCTACTATTCTCCCATAATTCTTAACAAACTTGCGATAATGCCCTATCAACCCGAGAAATCGTCGCAAATTCTTTATGGATGTGGGGATTTTCAATTCCTTAATGTCTTTAATTTTTCTAGGTTCTACCTTAACACATTCATAAGATACAATATGACCCAGATATTCCATCTCTTGTACTCCAAAGAAACATTTGGAGCTTTTTGCATATAATTATTTCTCCTCCAATAGTTTGAGCACCCTATCAACTTGTTAAACATGATCCTTCCAAGACTTGTTATAGATTAGTATATCATCAAAAAATACTAACACAAATTTTCTAAGGAAGGGTTTGAAAATGGAATTCATCAAACCTTGAAATGTATAAGGTGCATTGGTAAGGCCAAAAGGCATGACCAAAAATTTGTAATGACCTTCATGAGTTCTAAATGTTGTTTCGGAATGTCTTCAACCTTCATTTTGATTTGATGATATCCTAAACGAAGATCCAACTTGCTGAAGTAAATTGATCCAATAGTTCATCAATGACAGGAATGCGAAATTTATCTTTAATAGTGAGCTTGTTGAGTTCCCTATAATCCGAAAGCATGCACCGTGATCCATCCTTCTTGTGCACCAATACTACTGGAGCAGAGAAATAACTTTGACTAGGTTGAATTATACTAGCCTCTAGAATTTCTGTGACCATATGTTCAATTTCACTCTTTTCGAGATTTTTGCATAGAATTGTTTCTCCACCAATAGTTTGAGCACCCTGTCAACATGTTGAGCATGATCCTTCCAAGACTTGCTATAGATTAGTATATCATCAAAAAGTACTAACACAAATTTTCCAAGGAAGGGTTTGAAAATGGAATTCATCAAACCTTGAAATGTAGAAGGTGCATTGGTAAGGCCAAAAGGCATGACCAAAAATTCGTAATGACCTTCATGAGTTCTAAATGTTTTTTTCAGAATGTCTTTAGCCTTCACACTAATTTGATGATATCCTAAACGAAGATCCAGCTTGGTGAAGTAAATTCATCCAATAGTTCATCAATGACAAGAATTGGAAATTTATCTTTAATAGTGAGCTTGTTGAGCTCCCTATAATTTGGAAACATGTGCCATGATCCGTCCTTCTTGTGCACCAATACTACTAGAGCAGACAAAGAACTTTGACTAGGTTGAATTATACTAGCCTCTAACATTTCAGCAACCATATGTTCAATTTCACTCTTTTGGGCATAGGGATATCTGTAAGGCCTGATGTTTGGAGGAACACTTCCTAGAATCAAATGAGTAGCATGATCATGATCACGAATAGGTGGGAGACCTTTGGGAGTCTCAAATACCTTGGAATGATTGTCCAAGAATTTTTGGATATCTAGAGAAATAGCTGATTTTGATGTGGGAACCTCTAGCGAACATAATTGTGCAATTACACCTCATTGTTCCTTTTTTAGAAGCTTTGTCATTCCATCAGAGCTTATTATCTTTCTTGGTTTCCCTATGGTACCTCTTAATTCTACTTCCTTTCCTTCCAAACAAAATTTCATGAAAAGTTCTTGAAAATTAAAAGATATTGTACCCAAGGGTTGTAGTCATTGGATTCGTAGTACAACATTAACAAAACCCATTGGAATGGAAAGCACTGGGATATTCAATACATATTCTCCCATGGATAGCTTGATATTATGGCACTTTCCAGAGAAATTTATGGTTCCTCTACTTGCAAACACCACTTGACACTTTGTTGCTAGATATAGGAAGCAATTCAATTCCTTGGCTATCTTACAATGAATAAAATTATGGGTACTGCCTAAATCAATCAACACTATTACCTTTTTCTTCTTGATATGTCCTTATATATTAATAGTTTGAGGAGTGGTAATTCTGGCCAATGCATTACAAGATATGGTCCGACTCATTTCTTCTTTTTCTAGGTTTTGTTCCTGGGGTATATCCTCTTCTTTTGATGTTTCTTGTTCATTTTCTTCCTCGTCTTCACAATATATGTAAAATAATTTCTTCTCAGCACACTTATGACCTTCAGTGTATTTTCTATCACAACTATAAAAAATCCCTTTTTATCTTTTTTCTTCCAATTGTTGGGGTGTCAACCTTGTAGGTTGTGGAAGGCTATGGGAAACATCACTTCCATCCTTATAGTTGTGAGTGGTAGGCTTCCTTGTTGCCATAATTTTTCTTTCCATTTTTCTTGCCAACCTAAATACCTTCTCCAATGAGTCAGGTTCTGAAAGATAAACCTCATGTTGGAATTTATCCTTTAAAGTCCCTATGAAGACATCAATCCTCTGTTCCTCTGGAATATATTTTACCCTTATATTCAATTTTTGGAATTCCTCAATGTGCTCCATCATTGAAACCTTATGTTTGAGGTTTATAAATTAGCTAAAAAAAGTGTTTCTTTTTGTATCCTCATAATGTGCTATTATTTCTTCCATAAAAATTGCCCAAGTGACAATTTGTCTAAGAGAGTAATGCCATTGATACCATACAAACTAATTTAGTTCCAAATATAAAGTTGCAATGCATACCTTTCGTGTGTTTTGCACATTATGGAGATCTAAATATTGCTCCATCTATGGTATCCATGTTACAGGATCCTTTCCATCAAACTTTCTCATATCGATCTTTGGAACATGGTGGGTCTTCAATCCAACATTAGAGTCTATGAAATCATGATTAACATTTCTTTTATTCTCACCATGAGTTTCCTTTACTACCCTTTCACCATTAGTAAGTGTTTCTTGTAGCAAATTAGTCAAGTTTATATTCAAATCATCCATATTAGTGTCCATGTCATTCATCTTAGCTTCCATGCTATCCTTCTTAACTTGCATGCCATTCATATTATCTTCCATGTCTTTCTTTAAACCATCAATATTAGCTTCTATTACCTTTTGTGAGAGTGAAATTTGTTGCACTTGGTCTCATAATTTTGAAATATCATGTTGCATTTATTCCTCTTATTCGTAGCTCATGCTAGATATTTCATGTTGCTTACTAGGTGTTTCCATTTTCTATCTTCAAGGCATCAGTTAATGATAATTATGTTTCACCATGCCCTTTGAACTTCAACCTAATTTTTCAACCCAAACTTATTCCAAATTTTAAAAAGACTACACAAGGTTTTCTTGCTTTATAGAAGCTTGATATTGAATTTGATGTATCTCTGTAATTGTGGATCTCCAAGGTCTGAAATTTCTTTTTGTGGTAGCCCTCTGAGTCCTCTTTCCAATGCCACTAGTTTGATCAAAATTGGATTCTCCAAGAAAGCATTATGTCCAATCTCCCAAAATAACCGGATTATATAATGTTTTAGTAGAGCAAACTTATACGACGTACAGAAAAGTACAACCCATCCTTTTTCTGTAACTTCTTACACAATTTCAATATGATACTCAAAGATAAAGTTATGACGATTTTACCAAGGTCACCTATTTGGAATGTAATTTAGGGGTGTGAAAAAAACCCTAACTTCCTCAGATCATATCTCTGAAAATATATCGAGACAAGACCTGCAATTTTGACCCAAGATGCAGAACAATTTTGGCTCAAATACTTTTTTTTTTAGCTTCTTAAATGTCGCAGAAACAAATTTATAGTGAAGATTCCACAATGACCTATTTGGAGTAGTGAAACCCTAGAATCCAAAGCTCTGATACCAAATGTTATGAAACCAGCTCACAAAAACATAGAAAAGAAAGATCAATGCCATAGAAATCAACCTCTTTGAGGGGGAAACCTCTTTTACATTACAAAAATGAACAATTTTTGGATGATACAAATGACAATACCTTATTTATATATATAGGAGTCTAAGGGGTCACAATATAATCAAGGCCAAAATAACAATAATAATATAAGGGCACAACAATAACAATATTGGGCTTCTATGGTGCACAATAATAACAATATGGGGACAATAGGGGCACAAAAATAACAATAAGGGCTAAAATGATAATAGTAATGGGGGAATCACTAGTATTATAGGGACCTGACATTTGGTCTCTGGCCGCTGGCAGGCAAGCCTATGGGAGAGACTTTGGGTTTCTAGTGGCACTCATGCCTATAACATGGGAGAGACTAAGGCTTAAGCTATCCAAAAGTTCAGTGGGACCCCAAGGTAAGTTGTCTAAAGTATCAGATTGGTTCTTGATGGTCCTGTAGCTGATGATTAATTTCTGTATGGTGTGTTTTGATCGATTCCACTTCCCTAATGTGCCTTAGGAGGTTGAATAATATCATAGTGGCCTCTTGTCACATGTTTACCCCAGCTGGCCGGTTGCTTGGGTAGATCTAGGAGGAGGGTGTTACAGAGTGGTATCAAAGCATGGTTCACCCCTCAAACTGAATGGGCTATGTGTTTCTCTTACACTTACATTCCATGTGCTTGTTGCATTTGCATGATGTTGTTCATGGTTGTAGTGATGTTGTCATGTGAAAATTGAGGTTGTTGTGGTGAAATGTAGTGTCATGAGTCTATGACTAGTTACATGTTGATTTATGTCACTTACATGTATCATTGTAGTATTTTTGGTTGCAATCTTCCTTGATTGGTTACATTCTTGTATGCTTGGTTGCATGTATCATTCTTACAAGTTTTATTTCAAGTATTGTTCATTCATGCTTGATCATATGTGTTTATGCATATGTGTGGATGGTTATGCATCACTTATGCATGTTCATGTGTGCATGTGGTCAAGTGTGTATTTATGTAATGATGGTGCTTTTCATGCATGAGGTCATGGTGTGTGTGGTGGTTGAGGTCATGCATTGATGATTGGACCCTAGTTAGAATGGAAGTTGCATGGCCATATGCTTATGTTTTATGTTTTTATATGCTGTCATGATTATGTTATACATGTATCATGTTGATTTTTTGATCTTGTAAACAAGGTATCCTCTATGAGCTATACTATGGCACGTTGGTTTATTGTGATTTGGTTTAGCATACATGATACACATTATAGGAAGAAATATCAAATGGCTAGCAAGATGGTTGACTATAAAGACTCTCCCTATGAATTCAAAAAGAAGTATGGTGTTGGGAACCATTTCGATTTGGAAGTTACATTGAGAAGCTTAATGAAAGAGATAAGGAGTTGTAAGGAAGATAATGTTAGAAGCATAAGGGCACAAGAGAAAAAAGTAGAGGTAAATGTAGTAATACTTCTGAGTATGTCATATTTGCAGCGATAGGGACCACGTCGGATCAGCTATAAGGAGGATAGAACTAATGGGGCATATGGTAATTCATTGCATGGTGTTCATAGATCAGATAGAGATGACACAATAAGATATGGAATATGGTTGGACACTCTATATAAGAGAAGGGATAGACACAAGCATGATTCTAGTTCTAATTCAGATAAGCATCATGATCGTCTTTGAGATCATCCTTACAAGAGAAGTGATACAGGATATTTTTCGGATGAGTTTAAGAAATAGAAGCCACCAACATTTAATGGAGAGATAAAGAAAACATAGGATCCAAAGGTGTGGTTTCTTGGCATGTGGAAATTATTCAAGTTGCATGACTATTCAGAGAACATGAAAGCTAGAGTGGCTACATTTAGTCTCAACGGTAAAGCAAACATTTGGTGGGAAGATGTGAATAATTTTAGATGTATTCTTGAGGAGGATTTTACTTAGAGAGATTTTGAGTGGCTATTCAATAAAAAGTACTTGTCAGAGAGATACTCTGATGACAGAGAAAAAGAATTCTATGAGCTAAAGATGGGTTCCATGACAAATGATGAGAACTAGCAAGTTCTTGGAGTTACTGAGGTATGTGAAATATATCATAGAGGAAAAGGAAAAGATTCAAAGGTTCATTAGTGGGTTACCAATTGCATTTAAAGATAGAATTGAGTTCGATTAGCCTAGATCATTAGAGGAGGCCATTCATAAGCTAATGCATTACTATGAACAATCGAAGCACAAAATCGAGACTAAACCAAACTAGAGAGGTAATGAAAATAACAAACAAAAATGGGATAGAAAGTGAGAAAGGGCTCTAGATACAGGTAACAAGGAGAATGTCACACGAACTAATAAGTTAAATGCATTAGATAGAGGACATGGATTCCAATCAAAAGAACAAAACAAGAAGACAAGCTGGAAACCTATAGAGTATTGGATTTGTGGCAAGGATCATTGCAGGAGAGATTGTCCACAGAATCATGGTATTAGACCCCAGATATACAGTGCCTAGGAGGCACATACTATTGGGGATGTTTGTAAGAGTATTCCACATATCTATGCAGCATTGGATAACAAACAAGTGGAGAATCAGGCATCTATCATTGAGATGGACAGTGAGCTTTGTGATCAAGTTATCTCTATTTTGATTGACCCTGGATCTAATTATAACTATGTTAATCCTGACTTGGTGGATAAGTGTGGCTTGAGTAAGGAATTTCATGAAGAGCCTTGGTTAGTGCAGTTGGCTACAGGTACAAAGAAACAAGTTCATCATTGGGTAAGAGCTTGTGCATTTGACTTGAATGGTATTCCTACCACAACACATTTGAATGTATTACAATTGGGTTCATACAGTATGTTGTTGGGAATGGACTGATTGTATCTTCATAGATCCAAGGTAAACTATTATGAAAAAGTTATTGATTATGTCGATGAAAATGGGGAACCAAGAATCTTACAAGGTAAGAAGAAAGCTAGATCAGTTAGGATGGTCACAACTATGCAGGCAAAGCGTAGTCGCAGGAAAGGGTGCAAGATATTCATAGTGCACATTTCTAGTGATAAGGGTAAGGAAGTTGAGGATATAGATGTGTTGAGTAGGTAACCAATTTTACAACAGTTCAAGGATGTATTTCCTAAATACATTACAGAGTTTCCACCTCATAGGGAGGTAAAATTTTATATTGAGTTAATACCAAGGGCAGCTCCAACATCAAAAGAAATTTACAAGATGAGCACATCTAAATTGGTTTAGTTAAATTTGAAACTGAAGGAAATGTTGGACAAGGGGTACACTAGGCCAAGTGTATCACCATGGGACGCAACGGTATTGTTTGTGAAGAAGAAATATGGTACTCTAAGATTATGCATTGACTACAGGTAGTTGAACAAAGTGACTATCAAGAACAAGTACCCTTTGCTGAGGATTGATGACTTATTCAATCAGCTGAAGGGAGAAATAGTGTTCTTGAATATTTACTTCAGATCTGGATACCATCAGGTATGCATCAAAGAGGAGGTCATTTAAAATACTATGTTTAGGCCCAGGCATGGGCATTATGAGTTTGTTGTAGTTATATTTGGCTTAACTAATGCTCCAACTACATTTATGTGTTTAATAAATATTGTGTTGCATACATATTTGGAAAAGTCTTTTATAGTGTTCATTGATGATACACTGGTATATTCTAAAAATGAGGAAGACCATGTCAAGCACTTAGCAACAATGTTGAGAGAGCATAAGTTGTATGCTAAGCTTAACAAGTGTAGTTTCTTTCTGACTGAGGTATTGTTGGGCTATGTTATATTCTTTCCACGACTAACTCACGTAGTGAACCGGGATTTATAGGGGGGGTGGAGTCCCCCCTTCGTTGTGCCGATTGTGCCGTAGGGGACTCACAGGGGGGGCAATAGCCTCCCCTGTCCGGGGGGTTTGAGGGGGGTGGGTAGCCCCCCTCTACGGGGTCTGGAGCAGCACCCCGGGAAATTTATTTTTGGACCCTATATTAGGTTGGGTGAAACTACCGATGGTTTGCGGTCCATGGTATTGGATGGTTAGGCATGTATAAATATGTATTGTAACATTAAAGGGAACATAATGAAAAATCAAGCTGGTAGTCTCGGTTTTAGGATCCAGTGGGAAATCTCTGTGTATATGTGTTTTATGCATTATGCTCTCGCATTTTTATTTTTCCTGTGATTTAGAATTCGTATGCAGGTAATTTATGTACAGGGTTAAAACCTACATTTAGTATCGGAGCCAAGTTTTGGCTTCAAGGGGATGCCTTTGTTGCTGAGGGGTTTCACTCGGGCCTGTGGTAGACCCTGTTCAGTGGGAGATCTACGAGATCGATTCTGGTGGTGGAAGAAGATGGTGAGCAGCGGAAAGATAGAGATTGAGAAGTTCAATGGTCAGAGTTTTGAGTTGTGGAAACTCAAGATGGAGGATCTGTTGGTGGATAAAGATCAGTGGATCACAGTAGATCCGGGTACTAAACCAACGGGAGTGACCGATGAGGAATGGAAGAAGTTGGATCGGAAGGCAAAGAGCATAATAAAATTGGTATCAGGGGAAGCTATGGAGAAGGCTCTGTGGGACAAGTTAGGGACTTTGTACCAATCTAAGTCTTTGGTGAATAAACTATTCCTGAAGAAAAAGTTGTATAACCTGAGGATGAAAGATGGAGACTCGGTGACAGAGCATCTGAATGCGTTTAATACTATGGTAA